>PVKH010004519.1:0-23260 GCA_004027955.1 Chaetophractus vellerosus | reverse complement strand
AAAATCAATGGAATGCAGAAGAGAAGGAAAAGACCAGGAGAGGTCATGTGCCTTGTCATGTGATAAGCTAAGAATCAAAGATCATAAGAAGCCAGCCCCAGAATTCCACAGTCCTTGGGAAGAAAGCATTGCCTTTATGATGCCTTGATCTGGATTTTTTTTATTAGCCTCAAAACTTTAAGTAAATAATTTCCCATTGTTTAGCCCAACCCATTTCATGGTAGCTGCTTGAGCAGCCTAAGACACTAAAATAATCACCCTCATACCAAAGTCAGATAATGATACCACAAGAAAACTACAGACCACTATCTCTTTCAAATATAGATGCAAAAACTCTCAAGACAATACTAGCAAACCAAATCCAACAGCACATTAAAATTATTATACCCCATGGTCAGGTGGGATTTACTCCAGGTATGTAAGAGTGGTTCAACATGAGAAAATCAATTAATGTAAAATACCACATTAACAGAATGAAGGAGGGAAAATTGCATGATCAACTCCACTGATGCAGAAAAGGCATTTTACAAAATCCAGCAAGACCTCTTGATAAAAACACTTCGAAAACCAGGAGTAGAAAGAAACTACCTCAACATGATGAAAAGCATATATGAAAAAGCCACAGCTAACATTACACTTAATGGTAAAAGACTGAAAGCTTCCTACCTAAGATCAGGAACAAGACAAGGATGCCCACTGTCACTACTGTTATTTGACATTGTACTGAAAGCTCTAGCCAGAGAAATTACGCAAGAAAAGAAATAAAAAGCATCCAAATTGGAAAGGAAGAAGTAAAACTTTCCCTATTTGCAGATGCTAGGATGCTATATATCTAAAATCCTGAAAAATCTACAACAAAGGTCTTAGAGCTGATAAATGAATTCAGCAAAGTGGCCAAGTACAAGATCAACACTCAAAAGTCAATAGTGTTTCTATAGACTAGTAATGAACAATCAGAAGAAGAAATCAAGAAAAATTATTCCATTTACAGTGTCACCTAAAAGAATCAAATATATAGGAATAAATTTAAAAGATATCAAAGATGACCTAAATAAATGGAAAGAAATTCCGTATTCATGGACTGGAAAATTAAATATTGTTAGATGTCAATTCTAACCTAAGTGATTTACAGATTCAATGTAATCTTTTTTTTTTTTTTTTAAAGATTTATTTATTTTATTATATATCTCCCCTTCCCCCTGCTGCGGCGACGCGCCGAGAGTGGTCACTGCGCAGGTGCGGCTTTCCCCGCTTGTGGGCGGTCTCTGTGTCCGTTCACGGCTGGCTTTCAGTTTGCGGGTGGCTGGCTGTGCTCCATCCGTGGATGACCTGCCCTGCCCATGGCGGTTCATGCCATATCCGTGGCAGCTTCTTGCCCTGCCCACGGCGGCTCCAGCCCGCCCATGGCGACTTGCCATTCTCAAGGCGGTCTGCCTGCTAGGAGAGGTCCCCGGGAATCGAACCCGGGGCCTCCCATGTGGTATGCCGGCGCCCTATCCACTGGGCTATCGAGCCGGCCCCTCAACGTAATCTTAATCAAAATTCCAACCACCTTCTTTGCAGAAATGGGAAAGTCAATCATCAAATTTATATCACCATATTACTTGGCAATCCTACTAATAGGTATATATCCAAAATAACTGAAAGTAGGGACTCAAACAGATATTTGCACACCAATGTTCATAGGAGCATTGTTCACAATTGCCAAAAGATGGAAGCAACCTAAGTGTCCATCAACAAATAATGGATAAACAAAATGTGGTATACATGCCCAATGGAATATTATTCAGCCATAAAAGGGAATGATACAGGCAATAATATGGACAAACCTTGAAGACACCATGTTGCATGAAATAAGCCAGACATAAAAGGACAAATATTATATGAAATCACTGATATGATATAATTAGAATAAGCAAAGACAGAGTCAGAATCTATAATATGTTACAGGGGATGGAGTGGGCATAGGGAATAAGGAGTTAAGGCTTTTAATGTACAGAGTTTCTATTTAGAATGATGGAAAAGTTTTGGAAATGGACAGAAGTGATGGTAGCACAACACTGTGAACATGATTAACAGTACTGAATTATATATTTGAGTGTGGTTGAAACGGGAAATGTTAGGGTATGTGTATGTTCCAATAAAATTTAAAAAAAAAAATACAAGAACCAGTCAACATAAATAGTGAACTCTAAGTTAAACCATGGACTATAATTAATAGTACAATTATAAAAATGTGCTTTCATCAATTGTAACACATGTCCCACACTGATGCAAGGTGTTAATAATAGCGTGGTACATGGAAGCACTGTATTTTATGCATATTTCTGTAGACCCAAAACTTCTCTTAAAATGAATAAATAAACGGGCCGGCTCGATAGCCCAGTGGATAGGGCACCGGCATACCACATGGGAGGCCCCGGGTTTGGTTCCCAGGGACCTCTCCTAGCGGGCAGACCGCCTTGAGAACGGCAAGCCGCCATGGGCGGGCCAGAGCCGCCGTGGGCAGGGCAAAAAGCTGCCACGGACTGGGCAAAAGCCGCCACGGGCAGGGCAGGTCGCCCGCGAATGGAGCACAGCCAGCCACCCGCGAACTGAAAGCCGGCCATGAACGGAAGCAAAAGCCGCCCACAAGCGGGGAAAGCCACGCCTGCACAGTGACCAGTCTCGGCGCGTCGCCACAGCGAGGAGGAAGGGGAGATATGTAATAAAATATAAATAAATCTTTTAAAAAAATGAATAAATAAATAGATATTTTTAAAAGATATGTTACCACTTAGTGCTTAGTTACCAAGACAAGCTACATTATAATCACTTGTCTAGAAAAATACTTATGAAGGCATAGGAATATGTTCAAGTGTTCATGGGGCGTTGTCTCGGTGGGTGGAGACCCACACAATAACTGAAAGAATATTGAATTCCCATCCTGGGGAGTCCTGCTACATTCTCTATAGAATTGAAAGAATCCCCAGAGTACCTAGTGAAGGAAGACAGACCTTTACGCCTAGCCCTTGATATTGATAGTGCCTCAAACAACAGGGCTCCTGAGGGCTCTAGAGACATCCAGGCACTATAAGTATGGCAGACAAGCTCAGCGTAACAGAGTTAGACTCATTTATAGCTTCCCTACACATGGCTCTTCTGCTCCTTTTATTTGAACTTATAATTAGTACTATATTTGCTAAATATATGTCACAGAGACCTCAATCTTTGGTCCGTTCATGTGCCAGTTGAGCGCTGAATCTCAGCAGAGCTGCCACACCTACTCCCCAGTTTGTTGGACTCACCCAGGACAAATAACAAGGATATGATGATGGACAACGACCAATCCAAGGAACAGAGAGTGTCTGGAACTGCAAGCAAGATAGTTCTATCCATCTGTCCCATGGGATCTAAGCCCCATCTCAATAAGAAACAGAGTGGGCATCACCATCCCAAAATGTTCAAGATTGGGGAATGAACAATGGACTAAAGTAGACATTATTATTCTAGTATAGATTTATTATTATTCTAGCAATGGAAGAACTTTTTATCATTGATATAAAGGCAGTAGCCACCAGAAGTTCTGAGGGGTGGGAGAGGGAAGAACAGGTGTAATATGGGGGCATTTTCCAGACATTGGAGTTGTCCTGCGTGACACTGCAATGACGGATACAGGCCACTATATATTTTGTCACAACCTACAAAATTGTGAGGGACAGAGTGTAAACTATAATGTGAACTGTAGTCCATGGTTAGTAGCAATGCTTCAATATGTGCTCATCAGTTGTAACAAATGTACCACACTAATGAAGGATGTTGTTAATGTGGATAAGTGTGAGAGGGGTAGGGAGAGGAGCATATGGAAATCTCCTATATTTTTTATGTAACATTTATGTAATCTAAAGCTTCTTAAAAAAGAAAACATTTAAAAAACAGAAAAATACTTATGAATAAACATGTAACTACATATTTGAATAATTAAATTATAAAATAGAAAATAATTCATATTTTAACTATACTCTTCACTATCATATTTAGTTAAAACACTTAATATATAACAACCATAAAATTATTTTTAAAAATTAAGTCTATTTAAAGAAAGGCCAAATATTAAGCAAATATTGTGTGCTACTTGAAACATTTCTATACAATGTCATACCAAGCATTACATCTTTAAGAATTAAAAAGCCCAACATATGCAAAGTCTATTAAAATGCACATAATTTATCTGAATCAAAATGAAAATATATCTAATAACTAATACTATTCATCTGGCGTCTTTTAGTTCTCTCTTAATATACAGATTTTTCTCCAAAACATAGCAGCTGGGAATGAAAGGAAAGATTTCAAATGATCATTTTCACATCATATTCCATCATCTTTTCATCAGTTTCTCCTAGTCTTTCTTTGAGCCCCATTCTTTCACAAGAGGTCTCTTTTTAGATCAATCCATATTTCCATAATCCACACTGCTGTTTCCCCTTCTGCTCCCCAGGGTAGGCTAACCCCCACAACCAGAACTATGGCTTACAACTGTCATTAAGCCTTATAACAATAACAAGATAACAAAAGAACCAGTGGAGATGAGGCTCGCTGGTACCATATGTTGAAAGAGTTCAACATTTTCACCTAAAGAATATTTTTTAAACGTCAAAATTTTAATAGTAAAGGGCCTTCATATCTACTTGTTCTCCTCAGTTGTGTTTCAGGGATAAATTTTAAATAGTAGTAAGCAACCTACCAAAACTTCATTTAAAGAGTTCCTCTATTAGTAATGTACTGAAGGGGAAGGGAAAATGAAAATCACCAAACAAAAGGTGAAGTGGCAATTTATGGATAGTAACTCATCATTATAACCTGTAAGCCTTATACAACTTATACCTAGTCTTTTAAATGAAATTTCCCTAAATGGCATTTTTTAAAAGTAGTATACAGATATAATAAGCAAGATTATTTCAAAATAACACATTCCATGCAAATTAATATTGTGATTTTATGCCAATTTTGAAAGCAATTAATTTTTCACCAAATACCATTTCAGCATTAAAAGAAAACGTATTATCCTGTTTTCACCCTAGTTTCATAGTTAGTAACTAATCTTATCTTCCTTTTAAACTGAAAATAAGAATAATTTGAAATGTAAAATTTTGAACTGGCAGGGAGGGTTTCATGCCACTATAATATTAAATTAAAAAAAATTTCCCCTGACTTTGGGAGAACTGCTTCTGATTTATCATCCTATGTTCTGTCACCCTGAACAAATAATTTCTTCATTCTGTTTCTCTCAAAGATTCAGAATTTTTATATGACTAAAATATGAAGTTCTTTTTATCAAGCATTTATTGCTCGATAAAAAGTAAGTTTTTATGAAACCACGATTTTCATTCAATCCTCACTAGCAATTGTTATTTAATCTCTATAAGTTGTTCAGTAATGCATACTTTCCAGGATTGGTCTGAATCATTGCAGAGTTAGAATAAAATAATTTCATGACATAAAAGTAAATATGAGAACTTCACCTTTAAGAATAAAACTAAAACATGCTCATCTTTCAGCAGAAACATAAGGTCAGTTTTACAAGAGGCTTTCAAATACAATTTTATTATCTAAAATGTATGCAAAAATATTCTTTTCAAAAGGCATTTTCTAGATAACATAGTTCTGTTTTCCAATGAATGTCTCAGCTATAAAGCAAAATTTCTAAAATATCACTATCTTTCAAATTAGTTTGCCTGTATGCAACAAAATTTTTTAATTTTAACAGTAGAAAATATAAAACCATGTCAGTGTAATATGAATATGATCACATTTCACCTTGAGCTTTAACACTGCATCTGCAAAAGAAACAAACCAAGTCTATATAAAGATGGATAGAAAAATATAATTATGATGATGATCTAATCTAATTTATTCATATGTACTTTTCCGCATGCTTCCCCTTTATAATGTTTTATTCTTCTTCTTTTTTTACATTGGAATATATAACAAAAGACAATGCTGCATGTCCCTACAAATCCAACTGAAGATAAATAATTGATATTTCAAGGTCACTGTGACAGATCACAAAATTTTTTGCAATATGAAACAGAGTATGCAAGCACAATATAATTATAATTCTCTTATATCGACCCATCATCTCTCTTTACAGAACTATTTCATTAAACATTAAGAAATCAATTTGTCCTAGAAATACATATTTATGTATAATATATTCGTATGGGGTAGTGAAATAAAAATTAACTATCATAGATATAAAAAATGGTTCAGAACATTTCATTCTTTCCATTTGGAAAAACCACAATTGATATAGAAGACAATTAAATTCTTTCTTCTGTGTTTGATGCAATCAACTAGTAAGTAAGAAATGAGAGAACTAAGTCCAAACAAGCTAAAGTAAAAATCCAGTGTTTCCAAATATCCAAAGTCATTTAAATATTTACTTTGAAAGTGTTAAGATTTTAATAAATTATTTCAAAATAATTTAGATATCCTTTATGACTGAGGCAAGAAGCAAAATTTTAAAGTATCCAAACATCAATCTACCTCAATTTCAAATCATAGAATACTAATCACTCTGACCAAAACCCTTTAAAAGCAAAAAAAGAAGAAATACTTTTTAAATGATACGTGTTTAAAAATTTAAAGAAACTAAAGGACAGACAGTATTCCTAATATCTTTGAACATGAAAAGAAAATCATATGTAGTGCTGCATAAATTTGTTTTGGTATCAGTGAACTAGTTGGCTTCCTGCAGTTACAAAAGACCTATGAAGATAGCTGAATAGTAAGATTTAAAATGCTTTCCCATTACTGCACAATACATAGTTGCTTACTACTATTTACTCTTAGAATTGTAATTCAAACTGTTTCTGGATAATTTCTACTAGGATTTGCTTAATTAGCAGAATTGTATTTTTATTGTAATTAAAAATAATGATGCAACATGCACTTTTCTAAAAGCATTTCTATCAGCATTTTTATCACCTAGCATAGGAGCACATACATAGAGCACATAGTTCTCAATAAATATTGATTTTAATTTTTTTTAACCTTGCTTCTTTAAAAATAAGGGGGTGAGGAAGGATAGAAAGGAGAGCGAGGAAGGGAGGGACTGAGGGATGGTGGGAGGGAGGGAAGAGAAGACAGAGAAGACAAAGAACACACAAGTCAGGTATTCCTCATGATAAGTCAGGGTCCTAAAAAACCTTCATGCTGCCTAACTCCTCTCTTGAGCCACTTCTTTTCATTCATATTTCACATGATTGAATCCCTATTATATTTCTCATAACACCAGCTTGAAATATTTCTAAATTTAAGGTTTCACAACACTCTTACATTCATCCCTCTTAGTAGATTACCTTGTCTCCTATATTTCCAAGAAGATTAAGATACCCTATCATGAGTTTATTCAACTTCCTTTGGCTGTCATTCATTCATCTAGCCATTCATTTATTCAGATCTTACGGTTAGGCACTGTAAGGATTGCAAAATGAGAAGATTCTGCCTTTTCTTTCAAGAAACATATGTACAGCCTAGGGGAGACAGAGATATGCAAACAAAGGGCAATATAACTGTAGAATATAAAGATGTAATTACAAAAGGCTAAGGAAGCATAGACAGGTTATCTTGAAGGTTCGGGAAATCTTTCAAAGAAGGGTTAATTTCAAGGTGAAGTTTAAAAATAAGTAAACTGAACCACATAAAAGAAGGAAAAGGATGGAGATAGGCAGTAAAAAAAAAAAAAAAAAGTACTACAAATAAAGAAAAAAGATCTGAGAAAATGCAGGGACAGAGTGTGAAGGAAATTTGAACATGCCCTCTCATGTAGTTGAATGCCTACCCCATTGCTTCAAACAGAAGTTAACACCTACAGAGAATGCTGTCAAATAACTACCATCATTTATAGCTGGGGATTCTTGTCTGATGGCACAAAGCATATAATGCACGATTCAAAATCAAATCTATATTATCAAAAAAATTATGCAAGTCTTCAATTTAATTCAAGAAACAACATTCTAAAGTCTCTAGCTACCACTCTACTTCAATTTCAAATAATGAAACAATTTTATCATTCTGCTCTCTAATACAATAAGGTGCCCTACTCAGTACTCTATATATGGCACCATCCTCCATTCTCACCCTAGAAAGAAGAACAATTTAAGAAAAAACCTCAGTGAACAAGGAACAGACTTAAAAGTAATGTTCCATGCACTCTTCCTAATCACCAGTGTCTACTTCCTCCAAAAAAATAGAATCAACGCTACAAATGCATTCTCTTCCTAAATATTTTTCTAATGGCAGGCTAGGAACCCATCAACAGTTCTCTCTTCAGTGGTATCAACATGAGTACCGCCAATCTCAGGAGTAATCAATGAAGATTCACTTCCATTCCAGTATACAAGTCTTCTAATCACTTCAACGCCATTCATTTCATGTATACCAAGTGACAATTATTAGGGAAACAAGAGTCAATAATGCAGACAGCCTACGCAGAATACCTAGGACACACTGTCCTCTCTCACACCTCATTACCTCCTTTCTCAAGTCATGTTAGCATAAGAATGACAATCAAAAAGGTACAGGAAGTAATGACACTTTCAACATCCTTCAATGTGAACCTTCCCCAGTGTTGTCTGAAATCAGCGAAGGCCCTGCCATCTGTTTTTCCTTCTTTCTTCTTACCTTAGAGAGGGAAGCACACTTTATCATTCCAGTCCAAAGCTAAACCTTCTAACTAGAACCATAGTTGTGATGCTCTCTCTTCGGTACCATCATTACAGCCTGTACATTGGTATTATATGTATTCATGATCTCTGGTAGTCTGCTAAAATGCTTGTATATGACAGAAAGTTCTCAATTGTCCACCCCTCAGTATTTTCTGAGAAATAAGTTACTTGGGTTGAAAGTTATAAATTAGTAAGAGTGATTAAGATTATACTAAGAGTAACAGCATCAAAGAAATAACAGTGGTGTATGTGCTTTTGTTTTTCAAAGAAAAAGTATTTCTGTCCTAAAGCAGTAGTTCTAGGGCTTTTTTTTTTTTTTAACCTCTGGACCCTTTATATTCTTGGGACTTACTGAGGACAGTGAAGAGCTATTGTGTATGTGTTAAAAAACCATTAAAATTTAGTGTGCTGGAAGTTAAAATAAAAAATTTTAATGATGTATTGATTCACTTAAATATAGCAATCAAGAATGCACTGCACTTTAACACAACTTACCATGACAATGATAGTTTTGACTCTATCAACCTCTGAGATCTGCCTCAAAGCATCAGTTTGTTCTTTATAACAGAGTAAAATGAAGGTTAAAAACTTAGAATGTGATTTTGTTTGCCTTGTTTGATACCTGAGTCTTAAAAGAAGCTATGTAAATTGTGAAAATAAATGTTTCTCAATTTTGATGAGCTTGCTTCCTTGGTTTACTAAGTAACTCCTTTGTGTAAAGTATGAAGATTATATTTACATCTGTATGCCTCGTAGATAGCATCAATTCTGTGTCTTACCAGAGTTAACTTCTGTGCTTAATATCAACTCTATTAGGTCTTCTATTAACAAACGGGTACAAAAGTTCAAAGGCCCCAGTTAAGAAAGAACTAAGGTTCTTTCAATCATGTTACTTTCTATATTTATTTTTTTAAACTTTTTTATTTTTAAAAAAGTTTTAGATTACATAAATGTTACATAAAAAATATAAGGATTCCCATATACCTCATCCCCTCCCCCTCTCATATTTCCCCCATTAACATCTTTCATTGGTGTGATGTATTTGTTACAATTGATGAACACATATTGAAGCATTGCCTCTGACCATGGCCTACAATTTACATTATAGGGTTTTTTTGTTTTTGTTTTTTTTAAAGATAATTAGATTACCTAAATGTTACATAAAAAATAGAGGGATTCCCATATGCCCCGATCCCTGTACATCCCACATTTTCCCATATTAACAACATCCTTCATTAATGTAGTACATTCATTACAACTGATGAAAACATTTTGCAGCATTGCCACAAAGCATGAATTATAGTTTACATTGTAGTTTACACTCTCTCCTGCACAATTTTGTAGGTTATGGCAAGATATATAATGGCCTGTATCTGTCATTGCAATGTCATTCAGGACAATTCCCAAGTCCCAAAAATGCCCCCATATTACACCTGTTTTTCCCTCTCCCTGCCCTCAGAACCTCCAGTGGCCACTGCCTCCACATCAATGATATAAGTTCTTACATTGCTAGAATCACAATAAGTCTATAGTAGAATACCAGTAAGTCTACTTTAGTCCATAGTCCAATCCCCAATCCTGAGCATTCTGGGATGATGATGCCCACTCTAACTCTAATTGAGAGGGGGCTTCAATACTACAGGACAGATGGATGGGACTCTCTTGCTAGCAGTTATAGACTCTCTCGGTTCCTTGGGATGGGTGTTGACCATCATCATCTCCTTGTTATTTGTCCTGGGTGAGTCCAGTGAACTGGAGAGTAGGTACTGCAACTCCAATGAGATTCAAGGTCCAGCTGGCACATGGAGAGCTCAAAGATTTAAGTTTCTTCTACATACACCTACCAACTCTAGTACTAATTTAGGTTCAAATGGAAGGGTCAGAAGAGCCATGAGTAGGAAAATCACAACTAAGTCCAATTCTGTCACTCTGGAGAGCATAAATCCCAAAGTAGGGCCCGCTGGCAAGGCACCAAACTCCTGAGCAATCTGCCCTGACTATAATGTCTGATGTCTCCAGAGCCCTCAGAAGCCCTGCTATTTGGGATAGTATCTACTTTGGCAGTCAAAGAGATCATGCTGAGATGTGCATAAGCATAACCTCTGGAATGACCTCCTGACTCACTTTGAAGTCTCTTAGGCATATAAACTCATTTGTCTTTACCTTTTCCCCCTTTTGGTCAAGGGCTTTTTCTAGTTGCATTGCTAGTTGGTGCTTGGTAGTAATCGCTCAGTGCCAGGGAGGCTCATCCGTGAGAGTCATGTCCCACGCTGGGGGAGGAAGGTAATGTAATTATGTGCTGAGTTCATCTTAGAGAGATGACATATTTATTTTTAAATATCTTATTGTTACTTTGATTAAATAGGTAACCAGCAGGTGTTGCTTCTTAAGCACCCATGGATCCTATCTTAATCAATCATCCAAATCTCCTAACAAGTTTTTTGTTTTTGCCTTCCCAACCCAGATTTTAAATTTAGAAAAAATAAACAACCTCTAGGATATGTTTTATACCTAAAACTATCTTAGAGATTTCCCAGGGAGCCTCTGGAAAAATCACAGAGATTTGTTCTTTTACCTTTTAGAAAGAGATGCTATAAATAATTTGGTTTGTTTGATGTGTTTCTGTTATAAGAGTTGACATTCAATGCCTGCCCTGGTTGAATTTGGACAAGTAAATTCTATTCATATGAGTATTTCAGATATATGACACTTGATGGGAAATTGCTAGAGATATGTCAATGCCCTTGCTATCTATCCATAACATGTTTTCACACTCAGGGAAAACAATAATAAAAATTCTTATAAAATAGTTCTGTTGAGTTTTCCTATATTTATCAGAGTCCTGGAAGTGCTTTCTTTGCCTGATGACATTAAACAATAATAGCATAACATTGCCCATTAGAATTTCAGGCATTATTTAAAATATTTACTTGGCCACAACCTTACTTCTTTAATTTAAATACTTGGCATATTCTAGGCCAGTAGTTCTGAACTGCAGATGCACGTCATCTTGCCTGAGGAGTTTTACAAAAATACACCTGTCTCAGCCCTACTCCACACTCACTAAATCCCTTCTTATTCTATTATGTCTTGGGATTTTTGTATGTTATATCTCAAGATTTTTCCCCTATCCAAATTTTGTTCACCCAATTTTATAAATTATATTTTCCCCACCCCCTCGTTGTTTGCACTTGCCGTGTGCTGTCTTTAGGGGGCACCAGGAATTGAACCTGGGACCTCCAATGTGGGAGGGAGGCACCTAATCGCTTGAGCCACCTCTGTTCCTTGCTTTGTTGTGTCTCTCATTATGCCTCTTCTTCTTGTGTCTCTTGTTGCGTCATCTTGTTGCATCAGCTCACTGTCTTGCTGTTTTCTTTAGGAGGCACTGGGAACCTCTGCTCCCTGCTTTGTTGCATCTCTCATTATGTTTTTCTTCTTGTGTCTCTTGTTGCGTCATCTTGTTGTGTCAGCTTGCTGTGCCTGCCTGTCATGCCAGCTTGCTGTCTTCTTTAGAAGACACTCAGAGCCCAACCAGGGCCCTCCCATGTGGTAGGTGGGAGCTCAGTCACCTGAGCCATATCCACTTCCCCATACAGTATTCTTATTACAAGCCCTCAGCAGACCATTCACATTTGAAAATTTTCAGTAGTAAACTAACTCTTGCCATTAACATCTCCGTCATTTACAGATAGTTTAGTTTCATTTCTCATATTTGTCTCATGGCTCTGCTATAACCTACAGGCCAGAATCTGTGTTTTCGACATAGTGGGTAAGTCTCAGACCTTTGTAGAAAAAGCTATATCAGTTATTTCAATCTATCAACACTTTGAATAGTCTGTTGGGCACAAGCCTCTGAACTGGCATCACCTAGGAAACTTTCAGGCCATTCCAGTGGACTAAGTCAGGATTTCCAGAACTCTATTTTGTCAAGAAGCAGGCAACTTCATAAGAATACTAACCCAAGATGCAAAAGAAGAGTAATTAATTGCATAGAACTGAAAAAAATGATAGAAAATTTACTGAAGTTATTTGTTTGAAATATTGTTGATGTTGTTTCTTTTAAATATAATAAGATTTATATTAAAAGAGGTTTTAGATTACAGAAAAGTTAAACTAAAAATATAAGGGATTTCCATATACCTCTCCCCCTCCTCCTCCCACAACTTCCCTTACTAATAACATCTTACAATAGTGTGGTACATTTTTACAATTGATGAATAAATATTGAAGCACTGCTACTAACCAAAGTCTATAGTTTATATTGTGGTTTACACTTAATTCCAATGCCCTAAAAATGCCCTATATTCCACCTATTATATCCTCCCCCTTCCTCAGATCCTCTGGTAACCTCTATCTTTATATCAATGTTACATGTTCTTCCGTAACTACAATATTAGTAAGTTCACTTGTCCGTGGTTGCATCCTCTCCTTAGGTTTGTACATTCCTCAGCCTTGAGGATTTGGGGATGGTTATGCCTGCTCTGCCTCAGTGATATTGTTTTAATGTTCTATTTTCTGGATACATAAGGAAGCCCATTCACTTCTTCCTAAGCTATCTATTACCCATAACAATTTAGTGAACTCTACATTTGTAAACTGAAAATAAGCATTTTTAAAGGATATCTGAACCTCACTGACATCCCCAACCCCTACCCCAAACTAAGACACTCTTACTCTGTTCATGACAATATAGTTGACTGCATCAGTTCAGTAAGTATCTGTTTTTCATTTTACCAGGACATAACTAGACAAACTGATTATACAAGGCCTTACTTAAAGTGCCATATTTTAAGAAGATTCTTGTTTAATCACACATATTAAACTACTTTTAAGGAACAAAGTTTGGCTGTCCTTACAGAGTTCTACAGAGCCCTTCCAACCCTAGGAAGACCTGGTGCCTGACAGGGATCAGCCTTACAGGTATAGAAGGTCCCCTTCCTTGTAGACCAGGAACTCTAACAAATTTTACAGACCTTGAGAAGAAAAGAATTCACCAAATTTGTAGGGAGTACTGGTGAAATCTGTCAAAGACATTTTCTTGGACTTGGTTTCCTAGCTTTGGGACAGCAAATAACAGAAGTTTTTGAAAGTCCAATCTGAGATTTGAAAAATTCCAGAAAAAAGTTAATTTTATGGACATAGTAATTGTTCTATACTGTACAGCTCTGTACAAAATTGATTTATGGAGGCTTATAAGGTAACTCAATACTCTTCCTGTACCTATATGTAAATAATCAGGCCAAACCTCAGGGGACTAACCTTATCTTGTGATCTAGAATTATATTTTTTTCATATTATTATGATCTGAAGAAGGAGTGGGATATTATAGGGGGAAATTGTGAAAGACTTTGAAATGGACCTAAAGATTACTGGTTGTCTTCAATGGCAAAGAAATAATTGTCTAGCATACTCTTCTAGGGGCTCTGTGACTTTCACTGTCTTTAAGCTATTTCACAACTCTAAGATGTAGACAAATGATAGCAATGCAAATGATACTTTCTCATAGACATCTCCAGTGTAGGGACAATCTGTCTCCTCTTTCATCCAAAAAAAACCCACTTTTGCATCTATTTGTAAATTTATTTCAGCACTACTGACTGAGCTATGTGTGATACTTTGAATTCTCCTTCAAATCAGTTATATAGCTCAATTAATGAGTTAAATAAAATCTTCAACAAAATAAAGTCTTATATTTGTATGACAGTCATGATTATAAGTTCTTTTAAAAATTATTCTTTAATACTAGTCTCACAGAACATTACTCAGGCCAACTGAATCAGGGAGGGTGTTAATCCCTATTAATGGAGTCCTTATCAAAAGAACCCAAAAGTCACAAAAGCCAGAAGTGAGAGGACATTCCCATGCAACAGCAGACAGAGATACAAGCCAAGAAACCCCAAGGATTCCCGGCAGTCAGCACCAGAACACTGCAGACTTCAGAAGAAAGAAAGACTTGCAAATATCTTGATTTTAGACTTCTTCTAGCCTTAAAACCATGAGCCAATAAATTCCTGTTGTTAAGCCAAAACCCACTGTGTGTTATCTGTCATAGCAGCCTGGCGAAGTAAGACAAGCATAAGCCTGATATCAACTAGATCTGCTTGGCAACCCTCAAATTCATTCACACCTTTGTATTTCCTTAAGTTGCAAATTCTCTCCATTCTTTTAAATTCCCCTAAAGCCCCCTCTCATGGCTCAGATGAAAGATAATTCCATTTTCTGAACTGATCAAAACCAAATTCATCTTCTCTTCATTATTCTCCACACCTCCCCCCCGACCCAAACTGAAAGCCTTTGCAGGCAATCTCTCTCTTTTCCCTCTCTTAAACTCATCCTCATTTTCATTCCTAATTGTAACCAATGCTTTCAAGTTCTTCTTACTCCTCAGTTGAACTGCAATAGCTACCTAACCAATTTCTCTGCCTCCAATTTTCCTCCCAAATAATCTACACTGAAATCTCTCCTGTATTAATCTTCATAACATACTGATTTTGTTATATCATACTCTGATCAAATCCATTTGAAAGACCAACTCTTTAGCAAAACCTTCAATGGCTGCCAAAATCCAGCCTCATTTACTTTAATAGCTTCATCTCCTACTTTTCCCATATACAAGGACTTTTCAGTGTAATTTACAAGTCTTACAGATTGGCTTTCACATCTAGAAAATTATTCTTCCACATATATTCAAAATCACATGTGTCTGTATACTTATTTCTGAATCAACTGCTTGAAACATATACTCATGCTATCTTTCGTTTTTGTAAATTAAATTACAGTAAATTTGTAGTATTATAATTTTAACCATGATAAGACTCTTTTATCCCATTTCTCTACAAACAAAAGAAAGGCTCATGATGTACCAGCAAAAAGTATGTATTTCTATGAAAATTTTGATTTATACTATTAACCATATATTTTATAATTCAACTTTGAAATGATAAAACTATAGTATTACAAATTTTAAAAGACTTTTCTATTTTTATATCATGTCAAAATACTCACCACTTTGGTTATACTAAACACTTAAGAAACTGTAAATGACTTAAATTTAAAATACAGTTGCTAAATTCACCCAATAGTCTCCCATGCCATGTCTTTTTTCATGCCATTTAATTTTAAGAAAATAAACATATATACAAATTATTAAAAATAAGAAAATATTGATAATTTAACTTCTAAATATAACTGATCCAATATTACTGTAACAAGGAGAGAACTGATCACATATCTATAGCAGTTGCACTTACTTCTAAGTAGACAGAAATAATAACAGTGTAGTCAATAAGAGATTCAATATTGTCAAGTTTCTTTGATGGGGAAATTTTTTAATGTTTCTAAATATATATTCCATAGATAAATTTAAAGAGTATAAAAATATGTTGAAACTTTAAACATCCAGTCATTATTAATTTCAGTATAAGGGCTTCTTCATCACCCATCTCTTTGTAACTCTAAAAGATTTTTCAAGATATATTCTACATACATGCTTTTTCTTTCACAAGTGACCAAGAGAAAATAATAATAGCTATTAATGTGTTGTGGTAGAAGTAGAAGTAGTAAAAGTAGTAGTGATCAAATATTCCAGTTTTAAATGTTTCTTAAAAAGTATGTGGTTCCAACCTGGTCTCCAAAGTCCTCTGGGAATTTCCACAATATCACCGGATCTGTAAATAATTGACATATATCATTAAACAGGGGCAAAAGAACACGTTTAAAGCAACTAAGTTTTTTTTTAATTTTCAAAGCTACTTTAATTATAATGTTTAATTTTTCTTTAAACATTTACAGCTGGTGATTTTTTTCTTTATTGAATTAAATATTGTGATCTTTTAAGGGTTTTAATTACCTTTGGATAGGAACAAATGAAATTAATATATTCAATAAAAGTTAAACTGTGCCCTAACTTGGTAAGATTATTTTTAAAATCATTATTTATTTTAGTAACTCACTTTTCTATATATTTTCCTGAGATTTTAAGATTCTGAAATTTGAATTTTCAGATTTAACTACATCTATAAAAATAGATGGTTTAATTTGAAAAGAAAAATACTAATATGGTAAATAGGTAACCAAATATATTATAGCACTCAGAGTTGAATCATTTAAAATCCCAATCAAGAATTTATAAAAAGTATAACAATATTTGCTTCATATTAAAATTCAGTTTAGAAATCCCATATATGTAACTCTATCAAGCATCTTAAAAATAACAGATAAGTTGGTAGATATGGGGCAACAAGTTTATTTAAAATACAATTGATATTTGAAGGGCATTTCAGAGAAATTTTTGTAATAAATTATATCTAGTTATTTGTATACATAAATCAATGTTGTTTTATAATTCTGTCATAAGAATACTTGTGTGAATACTTCAAATGTGCTGAAAAAGAATAGTCTACAGTGGATTAATATTAGTTCTGAAAAAAGTCTTTGACAGCCCAAGATAAACTAGAATGAGTAGCAAATACCACCAATAGTACTTGAACTCCATTCTGAGTAAAAGGACTCAGTAGATCAAAGAGATTTTCATGTACCTAGTCAGTGAAAAATTCCAGACCTATTCCATTATTTCCACTATTCCATATTACCTTTTTAAAAACACAGTCCAGGGCTGTCTAGTTTCACAATAGTTTTAATTCCAAAACTCAATAAATAAATAGCAACATATTCAGCATGAGTTGCTCCTCTTGCTGTTTTAACTTACTAAATTCAAATCAAGCATTCTTCCTATAATTAACCTTCTTACTTAATAAAAAACAAAAAGTTTCCATATAAATTAATACAAGTAAGAAATCACTTAGCACATCTTATATAAGAATAATGCATTAAAAAGTTATCAAGGTAATGTTGAACAGTTATCCCCTCATGTAAAACAAAAGGTACACATTCTAAAATGAATGTGAAATGCTCTATAAATCATCTAAAAATACTCACATACTAATGCTTTGTGGAAGATTATGATGATCCCAATTGGAAAAAACATATACATATTTATGTGGCAGTTTTACCAAATGGTAGCTATTATAATTTTAATCTCATAAAATTAAAGTGTATGATATAATCTTCATGAAATGCTAAAATGAATTATCTTAATAAATTAATACAACGACTAATGGCCATATAAAAAAAACACCATGAAATGAATAATAGTAATTATAAATAATGGAATAAAGGATTTCAATGTGAACATATAAAATATCCCTTTTAAATAACCTCAATTTTACAGCTACCATAATAGGTGAGAAAATATTTGTGACAAATGCCTTAAACTGACATCTTAAAACCAGGACATTTATCTTGTTTTATAGCCCTTACACAGTGACCCTATTACTTACAGCATTTATCTAAGTATGTTTTTCTGCCTCAATCTTCAACATACCTTACTATACCATTTTTTCTGTATTGTCTGTTCTCTCACAGAGGGAGAACAAGTGAATACATCTACTAAGCATCTACTGGTTTAATATTTCCTTTTCATTAAATGAATTTTGCCCTCCAGAATCCCAAAATTTATTATAATCATGTGCATCCATATTCTGAAATTGATGAACTTAGTTACTGCCTATGTAGTTAGATTTAGACCACATCTGACACATCTTTAGCAACTTCTCCCAAGTACTGCAGAGGAAGAAACAAAAGAGCTCTGAAAAAAATAATAATAATCCGGTTCTACAACTTCATGCACAAAGACTGAATTTTCTGCTCCCTGAGGATTACTATCCAGATTCTGATCTAATCTGGCTATGTTAGGTCAATTTTATGCTGATTTTATGGATGAAAGGATGAGAACTGCTGGCAGGAATCACTGTTGCCAGTGATGACTGATATACACTGGGTCTCTTCTTTCTAATGTCTCATAGTAATTCAGAGAAGACTCCATATCTTAATTTCAAAAGAAACTTTGCCACCAACAATCCAGAAACCAAATAAATATAAATGGAAGAATAAAAAATTGATTTTGACATAAATACAGCTAATATCTTATTTTAAAAAGTGATGTTATAGTGTAATGAGAAAAATATATAAATTTTTATTAAATCTTTAAATTTGAAAGATGAATATTTAAAGTGCTATTTGTGCATCACTAACACAGGGAATAATAATTCATGATTAAGGCTCTTTAAAATGTAAAGTGAGATAAATTCAGTAATATTTTATCTTCCTTCCCAGTCAGAGCTTTTGTATTTTGTACCCTTAATTGAAAACAAAAATTAAAATAACATAAAATATTAGTGTGACTTCACTACACTATAAAAAATATGTAGGGAAAACTCTTCAATTTACAAAAATGAATAACATTTACTTAATTCTGTGGAATTCACAGATGAATTAGATAAACAATATCTTTAAATTTATGCATTTGTAATATCAGAGCTCAGAAACTATATACTTTGGGGAAAGTAAAATATATTATATAATATTGGAGAGCATTTTGCTTGATTACAGATTTCAATGCTTGATTTACCTACACAGTAGAGTCAGAATTTTATGAATGAGGAAATTAAGGCCAAAAGTATGAGGAATTTGCATTAGTCGTGTAGCTATATAGAGCACATATTTTAAATAATTTCCTAAAATTAATACATTTTTGTAGCCCAATTAAAGTAAGTTCAACTTATTTCATTCAAAAATATATTAAGTGCTAAAGAAATAAGAAAAGCCTTTGCCCTACAAGGTTCCATAACAACCATGGAGAGAAATGTCAAAAGGTCTATTTTTTGTGCAAAGTCTTGGTTTTTAAATAGACATCTCATAGAAATATTTGAACTCAACATCAAAATTTATTGGCTTTAAAATATCAAAAATGTTGCTAAAGAAGGAACGGTAAATATAAACGAGCAAAAATAATAATCGTATGATTTTTATTCTTTCACCTATGGAAATGTAATGATGAACTCAGTAGACTGGATCCCTATTACTTACAGAAAAGGGAAGCATCTAAAAAACAAGGCCGTAAAATTTGAATGCTGTGACACTGAAAGGACAGGGTGCTATAAGGGCACGTAATAAAATAATCTAACCTAATTTAGAGAGAGTCACTAGAGAACTTAAGCTGGCACTTGAGTTAGATAAGCAAAGGATGGTCTGGCCTACAGAGTGAGCAGGAAAGATTACACACTGGAGAAAGAATACATATGAAGGCTTGAATTAAAAGAAAGCAGAATACATTTTAGAAACTGAAAAAGAAAAATACGATATATCTGGAATATAGAGTAGGAGGGAGAATTTCAAGGGATGAAGCTGGAGAGGCAGGAGCCAGACTACAGTGTTTCAAATGTATCCTAAGTAACATGGAAGCTACTGAACCAGATAGTGAAATAAGCAGAGTGAGAAAAAACAACCAAAGAAACAAAGAACATGGAAGTTATGTGTGGTATGGAAGTCAAGGGAAGAGAGTGCTCAAATAGTGCAAAACGTTAAGTAACTAAAATTTAAACACAGTAAAAACAGCTGCAATGGAAGGGGGGGAAATAGACCGCAGATTGAAGACTATGGAGTGACTGTGAGGAGAGAGGCAGTGTGTACGGATGTAATTTGCTTAAGGAAACTGCACAAGGGAAGAACTGTAAAAGTACAGGGAGAGAGACCTGAAGCTGAAATAGCTTTTCTGTTTGGTTCTTTTCCTTTTTTTCTTTTAACATTTTAGATACTTGAACATGTTTAAATGCTGATGGGAGCTAATGATCCATCAGAGCCAGCAAAGAAGGGTTATGAGACCCCTGAGAAGGCAGGAAGGGTGGGACCCAGATGACAGACAGTGAGATGAGCCTTGGACAGAAGCTAAAGTATGTTTTCCATTATTAGAGGAGGTGAGCAGAGATGTAAATACAAGTAGATTTATAGAATGTATCATGCAAAGATAAGAGTTTTGTGTAAGATTTACTACTTTTTTCTATGCAGTAGGAACAAAGCTGACTGTTAAAAGAGAGGTTACTGGAGATTTAAGGAGGTGTGAAATAACTATTTCAGGCACTGTTAAGTACTCAATTTAGGTAGTTGTCCAACCTGGCACTTAATGGCAACAATCTGGTATTTCCCCATCATCATCTAGCAGCATAGGTGCAAGATATAATTGGTGAATTCAGTCAGGGTTGAGGGCTTTGGTCAATCATGTGTGAAGGAAAGAGAATTTAAACAGAAGAGTGGTTGTAGATATAAGTTACTGGTCTAAAACCAATAAAAAGGGAAGTGGATTTTTTCTATAAAATCTATTAAAATATTGTAATACCAAACCATGCAAATCTATTTTAAAACACCTTATTTTCAGTTAAAGGTATACTATGTGTATCTGAAGACTGAACAATTGAGAAATAAAGTAAAATAAATAAATGGAAGCAACTAAAGTATTATGAAATAAGGAGGATGAAGTTCTGGTCTTCTACATATGAATAATGGATGCTTTCTATCTATGATGAGAGGCAGGTACTAAAAAACAGCAAATCAACAGCTTCCTTTCTTTCTCCATCATTGTACCTAGATCTGAAAGAACAGATCAATTTACTCAAGTGTACCATACAAGTATCATTTTTTTACATGTACTATTACATAAAAAAGACTGAAAAGCAAGGAATTAAGTAACTACAGTTAAAATTATAATTTTTATTACATCGGCCAAAATAGTAGTTTCCAAATTTATTAACTATGGTAATTTTACATCCAGCCACACTGCAATAAAAAGATTTAAGGCAGCATCTCCCTGATTCATTTAGGGTCCCAGATGACCTCAGAGAAGCAGGAAGCCCAGAAAACCAATACCATGCCATTTTTCCTTGACATGCACCCAAGGAAAACATGCCATTTACAGCATTGGTGGATATATATAACTCATTCTGACAAGGTAGTAAGAACTCTACTAATCCACCCAAAACAAAAACAGTATGATAAATATTATGAACTTTTATTATTTTTAAAAAATATTTTCTCATTATTTAAATATTACAAACTTTAAGACTACAAGCAATGGTAAAAGTAAAGACAAATTCACTACTGAAACATCTAAAATTCTGACTACCTCTAAGCTTGAACAAAACATATATAGTCAGGCATTTGTATAAATTATTTTAAAGTTAACATATAGATATAGGTGATAGTGCAGAAATGTAGCATCTTCTCAAAGGCATACAGATCAGTAGTTTTCAAACTTTAGCATGCAATAGAAACACCTAAGGGCTTGTTGAAACACAGGCCTCTGGATCCCACTCTCAGAATTTCTGATTCAGTGGGTCCAAGGTAGGTCTGAGAAACTGCATTTATAACAAGCTCACAGGTGATAGAGATGCTGCTGGTGAGGGGACCCCATTTTGAGAATGACTATCATAGACCATGATTAGCATCATGCACTGTACCTTAGGGAATTTAATTTTTGGTGACTGAACATATCCTTTAAAATATGGCTATAAATAATTCAAAATTCCTTTTATCACATATTTTATTTGACAACAGGTATCGTTTCACAGGACTAAGAAGAAACATCAACCATGTCAAGTATAGTGAGGAAGTTCCTTTAAAAAGAAAAATGCTACCAAAATATTTTAAAACCCTTTCTGTACTAATACTACTAATACTATCATTCTACTTCCATATCCCAATGGAAAAGAATTTTATCTCAAAATTGAATGTTTTATGACACTAGAACTATATGACTTAAAGAACAATTATAGGGAAATATAGCTATGTGTATTAAGATATACCCTTCCCTGTACCACATCTCTATATATCTTATATATACATATTGGGAGTCCATATCTAAATAGCATAGATATTTTCTTGTACCTTACCATCTCATATACCTGGGAGAAAATAGTTTTTGCTCTGCTTTCTTGGAGACATAGAACTTAAGCAATTAGTCCCAATTTGAACAACAGAAAGGATAAAAACCAGTATCTATAACTGTAAAAACGTTTAAGGCCTCCATTTTTTTGTTCTTTTTGTTCTTTTTTCTTTTTTTGTATTTTCAAGAAATGGTTCATTACATATAGCTAGAATAATAGAATTTTCAGACTGGTACATGGCCTTAGAGACTCTATCATTTTATCTCCCAGATTCAGATTGTGTCCCATTCTACTGAAGCCAAGCCTACAATCCAGGTATCCTCACTTCTAGCATGACAGCCTTTCTAAAATACACTCTATATATAAAAGTCCACTACAAAAGAAATCTGTATTGTTCTACTCTGCTGATCTTTGAATACTGCGTTTATTCCACTACAAAGTAGTTTAAAGTACATTACCAAGCCTAGAAATTTTCTTAATTATCTATAGGAAGATATTTTCAGCAAACTAAATATTAATTTAAAAAATAACAATAATGATCTAAATCCTACAGATATCCTCTGAACAATACTTGGATATTCATATGTAAAGAAACCTAAAAAAGGATATTAATCTCTAATAGGACTCAAAATCATTTGAGTTTGACTCACATATACAAAACTTAAGGAAATGAAAACATTATTTCAAGATTTTTTATTATTTTACAACCAGTTCCAAAACTGGTAGTGATCACGTTTCTACTGCTTTATATAATGTACATATTTAAAATTAAAAGCA
>PVKH010004518.1:0-15274 GCA_004027955.1 Chaetophractus vellerosus | reverse complement strand
TAGCCATATAAACTCATTTGTCTTTACGCTTTCCCCCTTTTGGTCAAGGTCTTCTTCCAGTTGCACTACTAAAGGTTTACTTTTTTGAGGTGATAAAAAAATTCTGGGATTATATTGTGGTAATGTACAACTTTGTAGTAATACTAAAAACCATTGATTTTTATGCTTTAAAAAGGTGAATTTATGGCATGTGAATTAGATATCAATTAATAAATATTAGTTTGGGAGTAGGTAGTTTTGTGCCTTAACCCACCTTCAACTATTTTTATTTGAGAAGTATCTAGAAATGCACCATATATCCTCCAGACGCACTGAAGTCCCATCATTAACAATTCATTCCTTTATATTAGATATTACCCTGTCCCTGAGTCCTTTTTTAAAATACATCTCTATTGCTTTAATGGTAGTTTCCACATAAATCTCTTCTCATATGAGTGAATTTTCAGTCCCCAGAGAATAGGAAAAGAATGGAAGACCAATTTTTCTTGGCTTGTGACTATTTAACTGGGCAGCAAGGGCAGAGTGTGACATTCCTGTGTGGGACTTATCAACAGATAATTCTATGCTCTTAAAATGAGTTTTAACCTTTGTAAGAATTGACTTATAGTTTGCTAAGTGAAACTAATATTAATTGGCACCCATGCATCACAGGAGTTCTGTTAAAATTATTATGAGATATTAAGACTGAGCCAGCCAAGCTGGGGAGGGTAGTTCTGGGGCCAGGAGGAGGGAGGAGGAGTGGGAAAGGAGAGGAGGGAACCACTTTCTTTTAGTCTATAAAATAATGTTTTCCTGGCCTACATTACAGGGTTTTGTGAAGATCAAAGGATGTTGTGTGTATGCAAGTGCTTTGTATCCTTAGTGCACCATACAAATAAGAGGAATCATTACTGTTTAAAAAGCCAGAGAGGTAGTTCTCTAAATTATTAGTGGTCTGAGTTAGTGTTTGGTGCTCATGTGTAGGATCATGCCCGAATTTTGCATTGAGAATTTTATCTTTGAAACATTGGTGCCTTACAACTATAAAGCAATAGCACTACTGTTAACTGGCACAAATTACCCTGCTACTGTGACTGAATGACATGTCAACAGAAAGCTAAAGTATATAATAAAGCTTTCTCAGTACAGTGACAGAATTTGAAATTTCTCACAGCCCAAATAAGGCAAGGCTATGAGAGCACTTTGCTAACTGGAAAATGCCAAATATATGCCAATTATTATTATCAATTGGATCAAGTAAATTTTATTCATTTAAATATTTTTAAGTCATGTTGAAAAATATTAACCAATTTCCAATTCAGTTCCATGACATCATTTATTGGTACCACCTACTGGAAGTTCCTGAAAAACTGATGAGTTTAAGATGAACTAAATGATAAACAGCACAGCACAGCACACTTTAAGTACATGTATCCTATGTATATTAAAATCAGTGTAGGTAAAGTTCCTGGCATTCATTCACATATTAAAGTGTTTTGATGCTGAATAAATGAATGTGTTTAATGAATTTTAGCATTCATTCATTCATTCAACCATTTGGGCTCTCACTGTCTGCCAAGCCCTGCACTAGAAATCAGAGATGTGTGGCAGCATAAGTCATTCTCCCTACTCACAAGGGCCCTCCATCTGCTGGGAGAGACAGACAAATCCACAAACAACTAAATGTAATGCATTGGGGTAAACAAAGGCTCCATTCGGAAACTGAGAAGGGGATCTCCCAAATCCAGCAGGTGGTGGTCTTTTCTGCACAATATTGGAAGCAATCACCTTTGCAGGAGTGGAGGAGAGGGGACAATTAATGAAAAAAAAATGAGTTTGAGGAAGTGGACGTGGGTGAGGTAGGAATAAAGAAAACCAACCTTCCTCCAAGCTTCTGTAACTTCACAGGTGTTAAGTGATCTCCATGAACATTGAATCAGCTTTAAATTAATGTAGGCTTCCGACCAGGGAATTCAATTTAGAGCGTCTATACACCTCAGGCATATATATAAGCCACACAATGAATGAAAACATAGCCCAACTGTGATGAGCTTTCATCCTCCTCAGCAGGCTTACTCCAGTCTGCTCATTAACTCCACAGTAATGCAAATCCACCAGCAACGTATGAGCTGTGTGAAAGTTTCAATTTCTCTACCTTCTCGACAACACTATTGTTTACCTTTTTTTTTCTTTCATTAATAATGGCTATCCTAATTATGGCTTCCTAGTGAAGTGGTATCTCATTGTGGTTTTGATTTGGACTTCTTTGAACATGCTTGTTGACTATTTGTATATCTTCTTTCCATATTTCTTTTGATGAGTGTGTGTGAATGTGTGCACATGTATATAAAATTGAAATCATTCTGCAAATACAATTTTGTATCTGATCTTTTTTCATTTGGCATTCTATTTTGAGCATTTTCCATATTATTTTTTAAAATCAGCCAATACAGGGTATATTAATGATCAGGTTATCACTGTAAGCAACTAGGGCTCAAAACCAACAATGACCTCTGGGAAATGGTGTGGAATGTGCCTTAGAGTTTACCCACCCAAGGAGCAAGAAACCAGGGGTATTTATTTTATAGCTCCCATTTGTCATTGGCTGAGGGCTGCTTCCAGGAGTGTTAACTTCCCAGAACTAACACTCTTCCAGTGCTAGGGCCAAGAGACAGCCCTCAGTGAGTCACAGTTGCTTTCAGTAGGATGTCAGTGTGTAAAGGAACAATGAGTGAGCGTGGATAAACTAATGGGTGGTAACTGACAGCATCTACAAAAGGCAATAAATCTAGAGTGAGGCTAGAGTCTCCCAAGGAGACTATTTTGAGAAGTACATCCACCTAGATTTAAGTTCTATAGTATGTTTTTTAAAAACAATTCTATTATTGAATAGCTACATCTTGCATTCTTTCTACTGAAACAGATTTTTAAAGTAGCTGTCTTTATAGAGATGTCCTCATGGATTAAGCCTTGCAACTTGCTGAGTTCATGACTTGGACATTGAGCCAACCTGAGTCTCCATCAGCTTGCTCTGATACCTGCCCCTGCCAGTGTTCTCTTAAGGTGTATTGTTTTATATAATAGTCCAGCATATTTTGGACTGCCTGTGGCTGTATCCATTTTAGCTCTCTTCCTGAAAGTGGTAGTCTTCTACCATTAATTTATTCTACTTGTCCCCAGCCCATTTGAGCTGTGTTAGAGCAAATACTACTTTACTGTGGTTAGGCTAGTTACAAAGCTATTTCCATGTTTATCTTTTTGGTGTGATTTTATGGAAATTGAAAATCTTACCTACCCCCCAAATTTAAATTTGGGGTAATGGCTTGGTGGAGAAAGCCTATAGGGGACTTCATGGGAGCAGTTATATCTAGGACCCAATTATTCTGTAGTAATTCCCTACTGGGGACCCTAAACATCTTGAAAGTCTTGGCTGTGCTATGGGAAAGTAAGAGAAGGGTCTATGCTTATGAGGGAAGAGAGACAAAGTTCTCTGGGTCATTGTGGTGGTGACACCTACCTTATACAGTTGTCCTTAGGATTAATAAAGATAAAGCATTTATCACAGAGCTGGGAACATGGTAAAAACTCAGTAACTATTAACTATTTTATTGTACTAAGGCATTTAGCACAATATCTGGTATATGAGCTCAGTACATAGTAGTGGTGGTGGTAATTATAGCTATTATTATTTTTATTGTTGGCATAGAGCTGTCCTTAAACCCCCTAATACTCTTCTAGGAAAGCAGACCCTTTCAATAGCATTTGTGATGGATTGTTATTAATTGTTCTTTAAATGCTTGGTAGAATTCACCATTGAAACAATCTGGGTCTGCAGTTTTCTTTGTGGGAATTTTTCAAATTATTTTATCTCTTTCCTTATAGGCTTATTCAGCTTTTCAACATCTTCTTGACTCAGTTTCAGTAATATCTTTCTAGAAATCTGTCCATCTTATCTAAGTTATCTAATTTGTTGGCATACAGTTCTTCATAGCATCCAACTTATAGTCCCCTTTTATTTCTGTAAGGTTGGTAGTAATGTCTCCTCTTCCATTCCTGATTCTAGTAATATGAGTCTTCTCTCTTTTCCTTGATCAATTTAGCTAAAGGTTATTCAATTTGGTAACGTTTTGAAGAACCAACCTTTGGTTTTGTTTTTTCTCTATTGTTCTTCTATTCTCTATGACTTTTATCTCTATTCTAATCTTTATTATTTCCTTCATTCTACTTGTTTTGGGTTTAGTTTGTTTTTCTTTCTCTAGTTTCTTAAGGAGGGGTGCTAGTTTATTGATTGAGATCCTCGCCCCCCCTCTTTAATATGCAGATGATTACAGCTATGAATTTCCCTCTAAAATCTGTTTTTTCTGCCTCTTATAAATTTGGGTATGTTGTGTTTTGTTTTTAGTCATCTTAAAATATTTTAAAATTCCCCTTGTGATTTCTTTCTGACACATTGGCTTTTTAGGAGTGTGTTGTTTAATGTCCACATATTATGTATGATCCCAGGAGGGTTCCTCTTGGGTGTCTCTTTCCATGGTTCTCTCTGTTTAATTTCTAGTTGCTCTGCTGTTTTGCTTGTACCAGAGCTACCAGTTTCCTCTTAATTGTTCTCCACCAAGATCTTCATTGTTTTCAATAACACCTTCTTCTAGTCTCTGTTCCAAACAAAAGTTAGTCTCTTTAGACAAAGTTGCAGAGCTTGTCCTCCTTATATCCTGCCTTTTCCCCAGAACAGAAGCCCTGCACCACTGCAATAAAGGTGGGGTCAGGGACCCACTTTTCCTGGAATGACACCCCCACTCTACAAGTAGGTAGTGGGGAAGTGAATGAGCTGGGGTGGGGATACTTGGAACCCCAGTATTCTCATTCTCTTGTGCCTATGATAGAGATGTTCTGTGAGAGGAAGCTGGGTGGGGGAAGAAAGACCCAGTTCTCTCAGCAATGCTTTTCTTGAATAGAGATTCTGAAACACAAGACTTAGGGGGCTGGGGGTGGGGGATGAGAAATACCAACAGTCTGCCTCTTCTGGGGTGAAACTGTAGCCCCAACTGGTGAACTATGGGGGAAAGGGAACCCCTGTCTTATTGGTTGCACATGCCTAGAGTAGAGTTTCTGTAACAAGGAGTTGGGAATGGGGGGAAAGCAATGAAGTGCATTGTGGTTCAAATGCTACAAACTATATTGTCCTTACCAAAATTTGGTAATTTTCTTGAATGAATGTTTCTCTAATTGCTGTACGCCCTGAGAACAATTTCTAGAGACTTTGAATGGTTTTTAAAAACAAATTTGCACCAGTTAAATTGTTTTCTGGGGAGAGGGTCCACCAATATCCTTAGTTGTCATTTTGGAAGTCCTGCCTCATCCTCCTTTACTTTTTCCTTCCCTGATCAACAGTTTATGGGAAGAGCATGAACAGGTGCAAAGTCAATGATCAAATGTCTTTTCTTTGGGGAAAGGTTGTTTAGCAAATAATAGGAACAATCAAATTTCAGCTTCTTCCTATCCTTTACCTCCCAAATCCCTTTTGCCAGTCATGTCTAGTATTAACTTTGACTGTGTTAAGTAGGAGTCATTACAATTGTTGATGCCACGATCAGCTGGTTAAACATGGAACTAGCCTGACTAATTGTTGTAGCATTCCTGAGTGAATACATACAGAAATCTAGTTTTAGGTTGGTAGATAAAAATTTAAGGTGAGAGTAAAATTCAAGGACAAATCTATAACCAGATTTTTAAAATATACTTTGAATTATCTAAGTAATAGGTTTTTATCATACAAAACAGAGATATGTCTTTTTTACCCTAAGTATTTTGATAGTTTAGGCGCTCATTTTAGTTAACATTAGTTTTAGTTCAATCATAATTCCTTTAATTTCCTTTCCACCATAGTTTACTGGTTAAAAACAGGCTCAGTGTCAGAGTCTAGTAAAAAATACTCTAGGTATTTCAGATAGGGGACTTAATAGAGGGAATTACTACAAAAGTGCTAAAAGGTTTCTGAAGGAGCAAAAAAGGAATAGTAAGATAACTGAAGGATTCATAACTACAGGAATCTGCTACCACCCCTAGGTTTAGAGGGGAAAAAAGGGAAAAAGAAAGAGAGAAAATGATGTAACCAGGCCTATCAGGCATTTACCAGCAAATGCCTGACTCATGGTAAGTGACCAACAAATCTTTATTAAAATTATCATCTGAAATAAATATTCCCAAAGCTTTTGGTGATAGGGGAAGGGGAAGTTGTAGTTCAGGAAGTCTAAGGGAGAAATGATAGTCCAGCTTATCTCCCAATGTTTCTTTAAGTTCTAATTCTGTGAATATATTTGCTAAACATTTTCTTTCTCCCTTTTTTCTACATTATTCTTGTCTCTTTGTCTAGAGTATTAGTCAGCCAAAGGGCTGCTGATGCAAAGTACAAGAAATCTGTTGGGTTTTATAAAGGGTATTTATTTGGGGTGAAAACTTACAGCTACCAGGTCCTAAAGAGTCCAACTCAAGGTACCATAAGAGGTACTTTCACACCCAAAGTCATTTGCCACGTGTTGAGCAAGATGACGGGTGATATCTGCAAGGGTTCAGCCTTCCTCTTCCTCTTAAGTCTCTATGGTCCCAGCTTCTTCCAATCTCAGCTTCAGGCTGGGATAAGTCTCGTCCTTCTTCTGGGGCTCATTTCTCTTCAGGCTAGGTTGCAGCTGTAGGCTCATTCTCTTCCCAGAGCCTCTACTGTGTCTATGAAGCTGTCTCTATTCCTCTGTGTTCTTCTCTTGTGTATTTACTTCCTGGGGCTCCAGCATCAAAATGCCAACTCTCTCCTCTGCCCTGTGGTTTTTCTCTGTGAGTCACCACCCACCAAGGGGGCAGGGACTCAATGTCCTACTGACGTGTCCAAATCAAAGTCTTAATCATAATTTAATCAAGTAAAAGTGAAACCTCTGAATTTAATACAATCTAATATGCCCAGAGGAACACACCAGTCTACAAACACAATCCATTATCTATTTTTGAAATTCATAAACAATACCAAACTGCTACATCTACCAAGTGATTTCAGTCTTTGTTGTTCTTATAGTACAGACTGACTTTCAAACTTGATTTACTTAATTATCATACTTCTACGGCAGGCTCTGTTATCATATACTATGGCAGTTCACAATTATGTCAAAATAATGTTGTAATGGTTTGACAGTTTTATCTAATTACGAATTCCAAAAATATAAATTGAATCATGCTTGTAATCTGATCTGTTCATTTGGGCATGATTGGTTTATGATTAGGGTGTTAACTGGGCCACGTCAGATGGGCATTAGCCCCACCCCTCGATGGGTGTGGTCTCAAGTATAAAGGCAAGGCAGCAGATTTGAGAAGCAGATTTTTGAGAGGCAGTTCTGATGTTGGAGAGGAGCGCTCTAGGAGAAGACAAGTGAGCCGTTTGCCTGATAGTCTACAGCTGGCCTTGTGGAGAGACGCAAAGTGTAGAGAACCTCATGGTCTACAGCTGAACTTGTGGAGGAAACAGAAGCTAAGCCCGGAGAGAAACGCAGCCCCAGCAGGAGAGGAACACAAAGGCCTGAGCCCTTGCAGACGTCGGCAGATGTCTTGCTCCAACACGTGGACTTTGGTGAGAGAAGAAACTTATGCTTTGTGGCCTGGTAACTGTAAGCTTCTAACCCAAATAAATACCCTTTATAAAGACCAACCAATTATTGGTATATTTTGCAAAGGCACCTCTTTGGCTGACTAATACAAATGTTTATTGGACCTGACATAGTAATATATAAGTTTTTTTACTACATACTATTTTGTTCCAACACCACTTTAATATGCTAAGAGACTTTAACCATAATACATTGCAATTTATGTTTATATCTGACTTTTCTTCAAGATCTACTTAAAGATAAGAGAGATTTATTAATGTTCTATAATAGTTCTAATACATTGCAGAGGCTTGATTTATTACAAAATATAATATTTTGTGCCAAAACTAGCCATCTCCTGCACAATCTCTTCTGCCTTTCTAGTGGTTTAGGAAAGCAAACTAGTATCAGGAGACTTAATTTTTACACAAACGATATCTATACAACCTGCATATTATTGGCTATTTAAAGAACAATAGTCCAATTGAAAATGACAGGAATTTCACAAGACATAACCAACCTTACTTCCATGTTGAAGGGGTGCCTTATCTTGCCCAGAAACAGAGCTAATGAGACACATCTGGGAGCAAAATGGTTCTAGCACTGGAGTAAAAAAAAAAAAGCAAAGCAAAACAAAATATTTACATTTTCAGGTACTTCCTTAAACATGGTACATTTCTTGGATAACTTACAAGGCAGTCTTTTGAGGAAAGGATGAATATAAAAGGAATGTTGAGTACTAAATGGAATCCAACCCAACAATAACAAGGTTGGTCTGTATCCAGCTACTATGGGTTGCTATTAGTAGCATGTGATGATGTATCAGTAAACACATCAGGTCTTTCTCCAAAGTCAGGCAAAACTGTGTATTTTTCTGAAATTTTCGTGTGGCTAAGTTATTAACAGTAATGGGGACTCTTCACATGAAGTACAAAAAAAATCACAAAGCCTACAGAGGTACTACAACCCTCCCCTATATTAGATGTAGTCTGGGAGAATTACCTTTACGTGAATCATTTGCCAAGACTTGGGTCAATTTTTCAAAGCTTTCTAAGGCACCAGAACATGGAAATAAATAATTTGTTCCCATCTTTATTTCCATCTCTGAACAATATTAAAGCCAGATTTGGTAGTGCTATCTTTCACCTTTAAGTTATTTCTGTACTAGTTATACATAAGAAACTGTAACTTGGAAAAAATCACAAGAAAGCATGTGAGAAAGAACCAGGTGAAGAAATAGTCAAACAATAATTTTCCCACACTTTAGAGAACAAGAAAGGGAAATGTAAGAAAAGCATTTGCTTGTAACATTTGACTGCTGTATCTGTGCTTTCCAAAACAAACTAGATTTTGCCTGTCCTTTCAGTTACAGCTGCTGTGAAACTCTATTCTACTTAGCACCACATAAAATTCTGGCATGATGCCTAGACAAAAGAAGGCAATTTCTATCTAACTTTGGCTTTTCAGAGCATCATACTCGATCATTAAGGAGAGTGGGGATTGGTACAACCTTGGAGACTTGAGACTGACACTGATGAGATTATTTGGTCTTGGAAAGGCTTTGGAATTTCCGTTTTCTAGCACCCTCTACTGCCATCCTAACACTCCTGTATAATTCTATTTCTGGTTTTAAAAAAAGTAAGAAAAATCTGGAAGAAATGAATCAAGGACTATTGAAGCCACCCTGAGGGCTAGAGAATCCATCCCCTTACTTACACACTGATGTCAAAACTCAGAGAGCTGGATGGACTTGACCAAGTATTTATTGCTAATATAGGATGGAGCAGGTACTAAAACCCAAATTTTCTTTTGATTCTTTCCACAACACCATCCTATACATAACAAAAATACATTGATAAAAAATAAATTTTATTAAATTTTGATAGATAAAATTCACAGCTTCTATTTGGTAGAGTGGCAATGGAGGGGCTCAACAAGTGTCAGGTACCAAGCTAAGGGTTTTATGTACATTTTCTCATATAATCCTCATGCCAAGTCTATAGGTTTTTTATTATTATTATCATTTTGCAGGTTAATAAACTGAGGCACTGAGAGTCTAAATCACAGAGTTAGTAAATAGCTGAGGCAGAATTCAAACATATATGTCTGACTGCAAAGGTTATGCATTCAAACTGCAACACTGTACTATATTGTCTATGTATAATATAACTCATTCTAAAAAGGAAGTGCTATCAAAACATGGACAGTAATTTGAGATCACCAGAAACAGTGAGATCACAGAAAACATATGAACCATCCCTTAATAATATTAATAATGATATTAATAATAACAATAGTAATAATGATAGCTACCATTAATTGAGTGACGACTAAGTACCAGACATTTTATATTTGTTATTTCATATAATTATCACAATCACCCGGTGTGGCAGTTTGATATTATTTATTAATTCCAAAAAAGATATTTGATTATGTCTGTAAACTGGTCTGTTCCTCTGAGTGTGATATTCTTTTTTTTTTTTTTTAAAGATTTATTTATTTTATTATTACATATCTCCCCTTCCCCCCCGCTGCGGGGACGCGCCGAGACTGGTCACTGCGCAGGTGCGGCTTTCCCTGCTTGTGGGCGGCTTCTGCTTCCATTCACGGCCGGCTTTCAGTTCGCGGGTGGCTGGCTGTGCTCCATTCGCAGGCGACCAGCCCTGCCCGTGGCGGCTTTTGCCTGTCCGTGGCAGCTTTTTGCCCTGCCCACAGCGGCTCTGGCCCGCCCATGGCGGCTTGCCATTCTCCAGGTGGTCTGCCCGCTAGGAGAGGTCCCTGGGAACCGAACCGGGGGCCTCCCATGTGGTATGCCGGTGCCCTGTCCACTGGGCTATCGAGCCGGCCCTGATATTCTTTGATTGTATTAGATTCAACTGAGATGTCTTTGATTAAATTATATTAAGATTAGGGCTTTGATTCGACCACATCAGTAGGGTGTATGGTTGAGTCCCCACCCCCTTGATGGGGATAAAACATACTCTGACATGAAAGAAGACACACAGAAAGGTAGAAAGAGAAGATACACAGAGGATCCTGTGGCCAGGGAAGAGAGATAAGCCTGATAGTTTACAGCTGACATTGTGAAGAGACCAGAGCAGCTGAGCCTGGAAAGAAAAGAGCCCCAGGAAAAGCGACTAGCCTTATGCCAGCCTATAGCTGAGATTGTGTGAGAGATTGTTTGAACAGAATGGCTGACATTATCCCCTTCCCTTTATCCATTCCCCATTGCGATATGGCTTTGCAGCGCCTCCCATTGAGAAGTGACATCTATTTCCCCACCTCTTGATTCTGGCCTGGCCTTGTGACTTCCTTTGCCCAAAAGAATGCAGCAGAAGTAACGGCATGCCAATTCTGAGTCTAGGCCTCAAGGGGCCTTGCATAGTTTCACTCTCCTTCTAGAAACCCTGAATCTACCATGCAAATAAACCGTATAACTAGCCTGCATGGAGAACAGAAGTGTTCCAGCCAATAGCCAGCCACCCTCTAGACGCAGAGACACTTAACTGACCTGTAACTGACCATACATTCATGAGGGACACCAGAAGAACCACCCAATTGGCCCATAAATCCATGGGCAATAATCAATGGTTGTTGTGTGATTCTCAAAAGGGATTAAGGGAAGAAGAAGGGAATGTCTGCCGTCCCAGTCAGACTAGCTCATGCCACCATCACGCCTGTATTCCAGAAGACCTCCAGGGACTCCTCTCAGTGTACTTAAGAGTAGCCAACATTGGTTGGGAACCTCACCACTTTCCAGGCAAAGGTCTTAATGCTTTATATGAAGTAATTCCTCCAGCCTCACAACAACCAGTGAGAAATTTATTATTATTTTGAACCAATTTTACAGGTATGGAACCATGGCACAGAGAGCTTAAGGAACCTACTTAAGGTGCACATTCAGTAAATGTCCAGCCCAGGATTCAAATCCAGAAGCCTAAACCTATGGCCTTGGCTGTTAGCCACACTACACTGCTTCTTGCTACCTACCCAAAGGATAGGAGAATCTGCAAGGGCTATACTTATATTCCCCAAACCTAGTAGGTATAAGCATTCCCCTGATTCCTTTCACCAGGTTCCCTGTACAGAGCCTGAGGTATCACCAAATACCTCATTCACATTTTCCAGACTTCTACCTCAAGGTCATTTTTCTTACTATCTGTTACTAAGGATCTCACTATTATACTTGAAGCTTAGAACTCATGATCAGGTAAAATGTTTAAAATGATTCTAATCAAAGCATGGGAGCAAAAAGAAGAAATACTTCTTTTCCAGAAGAGAATTAATTCTCTAGGATGAAAGTTTCCATCCTACCGAGAGTTGGACATTGTATAAATTAGGTTCAGAAAAGCAGATGAGGGGGGCCGGCTGTAGCCCAGTGGATAGGGCGCCGGTTCACCAATGGGAGGCCCCGGGTTTGGTTCCCAGGGCCTCTCCAAGCGGGTAGACCGCCTTGAGAGGGCAAGCCGCCGTGGGCGTGGCAGAGCTGCCGTGGGCAAGGCAAAACCACCACCAGCAGGGCAAAGCTGCCACGGGCAGGGTAAGTTGCCCGCGAGCAGAGCAGAGCCGCCCATGAGCAGAGCGGAGCTGCCCACGAGCGGGGCAAGCCGCCTGCACGGTGAGCTGACTCGGCGTGTCACCGCAATGGGGGGAGACAAAGCAGACACAGAAGAACGCAAAAATGAACACAGCGGGAACAAACAGAAAGGGGGGGATATGTAACAAAAAAAAAAGCAGATGAGATGAACTTATGCAAAAAGTGTCTGCAGGGAATAAATGCTAAATAAAATGATAAAAGCAGATTTAAAAACCATGCCCAATGTCCAAGATATGTGGGTTTTTTCCTCCTTGATATAGTTACTCTACAGCTCAAGAGAGTTACAAAAATGCCTCAAATCACTGTTTTCTTTGTTAAATCCAATGGACTGCCAACATTTCAATCATAGTTAAATGAGCACAGCAGGAAAAAAGCCAAGGAATGTGTCAAAGCTAATCTTTTCTGCACGGTCTGTAGTGATAGCCCTCTGCTATGTGCTCTTTTTAATGGGAACTCCTTTTTCCATTCTGGATGAAACATGACCAAGACAAATATTTTTCTAGAAACATCCTCTACCTTGTCTAATTTTCCCATGAGAGCAGGAGAGTATAGTACCACTCATTTTCTTACCATTATAATTTTATTTCATTTTTATCCTTTGCTCTTATATATGCTACACTGTGAGATTTTCCTATTTCCATACAAAGTGTTTTTTTATAAAAATGATATATGCTCAATGAGAAAAAAAAAAAGATAAGAATCCCCCTTACATCTCAGTCTTGGTCGCTAATGATTCCAGTCAACCTCAAGGGACTCAACGTTAAACAGTTTCTTGTCTTCCTTGCAAACATATCTTTTGCCTCTCTTCTCCATCTCTGTTCCATGCACCATATCCTGGTCTCACCTAACAGCCTACACTTGCCAATTACATTTTTGTTTATGAACTATAAAAATTTATTTAAGAAAACCTCCTGTAACTTTCATATTGGTCTCATAACTATAGTAAGCACTCAGAATGGCTTTTACAATCTCAGATGTCACTCACTAGCTGTTAAACTGTACATGCAATTCACTTATCATCATTTATGCAACAATGGATTTGTTAATACATCAACTATTATATCCAGAATTTATACTAAAATTGAAATATTTTATTCATAAAATTCCTGCTTAAAGAATCTATCTCTTTTCAAATAAAGTACCATCCTTAAAATTACAATTAATTCAGTTTGAACAAAGTATGGTCATTTAAGTAAGAGACATTTTTAAAAATTAAAAATGAAAGTGATCATCCAAAATTATACTTAGAGAGAGACAAAAAATAGTCTTAAGTTTTTGCTGTGGTTTTGGTTGTTCATCAGTAAATTTATTTGAGGGTTGAATTTGCCTTGAGGGTAACACAATTCTACTTTCAGAATGAAGGTGTGGGGGGGAAATCCAGCCTATGTGGAGGATAATGAAGAAAGATACCTGGTAGAAAGAAATTCCTTATAGTTAATGAAGAAGGTGAAGGACCAGGCCAAACCCATAGTAGAAGGTGATCTTCAAGGAGTCCATTAGTGTTTTCTGGCTGGTGATGGCTCTTCCCATGAACTCTCCCCTTGACAACCAGAGTGTCCAGATTGGAGGAACAGGTGGAGGGACAAAGAGTGGTAGGGCTTACCCTGGCTTGAAGATCTCCATACTAAAGAACTTGTATGTCCTTCTTTCCTCCCAGTGCTCTTATAAATATACATGTATATAGAATAAATCAATATATAAATATATATATACTATAATAAATTTTATACATTATGTTATATAAATATAAAATAATACATTAACATAGAAAATAAAAATAAATTATATATATAAAGTTTTAAGTTTTGTCAAAGTTATGCATATAAAACAGTTAACTAATTCTACAAGGTTTATTAATAAAAACATTGGTTGCAACCTCCCTCTCAGCCATTTCCTCTTTCCTAGAGGAAATACTTCAATTTTTAAAACTATCTCACTGCCTCAAAGCACACCTGAGTTATCTCATTTCCCTGTTCTCCACTATTTCATTTTCTTTAATTCCAATTTCTCTAAAAATTTAATCCTATATTTTCCTTCACTTACCACCCGACACTACACAATTACCTCACTTGTTTTTAAGGCAATTTAAAAAGAAACAAATATAGTCATTAGCAGCCCATGATTCACAATTAGATATGAAGTTGGTTTTGCAAATCAAGGGAAATTAATTTAGTTATTAACTAAATCACTAAGTTCGAGGCAAATAGGCATTTTCTAGCTGCTGAAAGCTATAGGGAAAAATACTATTTCTAATATTTGACTTAACATGGCTGCTTTGCTAGGGAAACAAGATATTAAATATTTAAGAAGACCAGATGGGAGGTATTGACACCACTAAAAAGAAAATCTAGTCTTTTTAATAAGTCTTCACAGGCATAAATTGTAACTCCAAGCATTGGCAGTGCTGAAGCTGTTTTTCATTTAGCATTCTGAATCTCTGTATTTGCAAATGACAATACCAGAGCTCCAAAAAAGGCAATCTTATATATCAGACTGTCATTTAAAAATGTGGCTTTTTCCTGAAGTGTCAAGTTACTACTACACTGAAAAATTTACATTTCTAATAATACTGCAGGTAGTAATTAGAAAGTTTATCATTTCTGGCCAACCATAATGGATATAACCACAGCATATTAAAAGGTTAATTTCTTTGCTACAAACACGGCAGCAATTAGCTTTTATTTATTTTTTAAATATATGCATATATATTTTTAAAAAGGTATTTAGATTACATAAATGTTACATAAATATACAGGGGATTCCTACATGCCCCGCTTCCTACACTTTCCACATTTTCCCACATTAACAACATCTTTCATTAGTGTGGTACCTTCGTTACAATTGATAAAAAACATTTTAGGGCATTGCCACTGTAATGGTTTGAGTTTGATTTAATTATGAATTCCAAAAATATAGATTAGATTATGTTTGTAAACTAATCTGTTCATCTGGACATGATTAAGTTATGAGTAGGGCGTTAACTGCCACGTCAGTGAGACGTTGAGCCCCACCCCTCGGTGGGCGTGGTCTCAAGTATAAAAGGCTAGATAAGAGGCAGCAGAGGAAGCAG
>PVKH010004517.1:0-23264 GCA_004027955.1 Chaetophractus vellerosus | reverse complement strand
TATTGTCATCTCCATCCTGCTTTCCAGTTTTAACTTTTGTTCCCGCTCCTCCACCAACACCAATTCTAGGGTTAATTTATTTTCTTCCCTGGGTCACTGAGGAGACAACGTCCTTTCTATCTTACTTTCAGGTCCACACCTCAATTTGAAGCCAAAGCTATCACCCTAAATGCTGAATTCCAACCAGGTGAGTTCATGATTTCTGCCCCCAGATTTCCCTGGACATGTCAATAAATGACACATTTTTGAGGAAGCTTTAAAGGTCTGGCAAGCACAATTTGAGTCAACCCCCTGATTAGAATAAAAGATAACCAAGTAAAAGGGATGTGGCCAGTCTTTGTGACATTTCATGGTCACATCACATTTGAAATGTTGGTCAAATTCTGGGAGCATTTTCAAATTGGCATGTATGGTCATGTTAGGGGCAGGAATGGTGAGGATCTGGAACCATACAATTAATTCATTTAAACAAATTTATTGAAGACTTCTACAATAACAACAGCAGCAATAAGCCTTCTTGAGTGCTTGATGTGTGCCAGTAACTATGCTAAACACTTTATGTGGGTTATCTAATTCAATTTTCACAATTACTATATGAAATAGGAAGGACTATTATCCCCATGTAAAGATAAAGAAATCAAGGGCTATGGAAATTACATGGCTTGCCAAGGTCATAGAGTCTGTACATGCTTGAGTCCAGGATTTGAACCCAAGTGGCCTGACTTTTAGAGCCTCTGTGCTTATAATGATGTACCAGATCTTATGCTTTGTGCTGGGGAGTCAAAACATTAATGAGCAAGACAAATAGTATCTCTACTGCCATGGAATTTACAGTCTAGTGGCAGAGGTAAAAAATGAATAATTGTCAAACATTATGATGAGGGCCATGATAAACTCATGATTTGTCCTTGTGACAGAACCTCATTGATCTTCTTGCGTCCTTCCTCTTTCCCCTCTTAGCCGTCAGGTACATGAACACCAAATTCATCTTCCTAAGGAAGAGGATCCTCATGCCAAAAGACTACGAGAGCCTAAACCCTCCTCAGTTGGAACCTGTTGGTCAGGAAGAACTGAAAGGACTAAGGAAGTTTATCTAGAAATGAGGAGACTCCAGGAACCCGGTAGTTATCGTCACAAACTGAAGGCGCTATCTTATGGCTCATAGCAGACAATGGCCCCAGGAAATCCCCAACATTGTCCACAGAGCTGTGGAATTGCCAGGGACTGTGCTTGGTGCTGGGCTACTAAGGCGAATCTTAGGAACACGAAGAACAAGTCTGAAAGGCAAAGGCTGAGAGTCACTAGATTACTCTCTTTGATGTGGGCAAAGTGATCCTGCCCTAAGACCCACATTATAAAGGGACCCACATACCATAAATACAGCTGAGGATGATTTTATTAAAAAACATAAGGGTGCTTCTGCTCCTGGGGCACCGTGCCTATTGCTGGCCTAAGGACACATAACCCTAACATCCACCCTTGTAACTAGCACCTTTCACTGCCCCAGAGAAATACTTTGCCTTCAAAATAAAAAGCAATGTCTCTAAATACCATTAGGTTTGTGGGTTGTGGCACCATGAGATGGACACTGTCTAGTGTGAGGGGAGGTTTGAATGACAGAAGCTCTTGGGACAGAAAAAAAACAAATGAATTAACTTGTCAAATTCTTCTTCTCAGATAACATGAATGCAGTAGGTTCTTGTATAAGAGATTATCATTTCCCAGTGGTGCCAATTGTCCGTTTTTTTGTTTCTCTTTACATTCCAATTTGTGATTCCAGAGAGGTTCCCCAACTAGCACAGGTTGCATGTGGCAGATGAGAAATGTTTTGCAATGTTAAACAGTTTATATTACTCTCAAGTTTAAATATTTGTAGTCAACATAATTTGCATAATATTCAAAGATCATGGCACTGAATTCTTTGCATTGGCAAGTAAATGGATATTGAACTCTAATAAAATAGTTTTATTTTAAACAAGGAATCCATTATGACTTATGTTTCAAGATATTAAATACAATTTTCAGTGTCAAAATTAATTTTGAATTAAATGCTTGGTAGTTGTTAATTATAATTGCTTTTTAATTTTAATAAGTTAAATATTTTTAAAAAATCTTCCTCGAAAACATATACAAATTATTTTATTTGTAAAATCTTTTATATTTACTTAAATTAGCATTTTTATTAAAATGTTCAAATTAAGCACACTTTGAAGGAAAAGCCTTTTTTAATTCTTTAGAACAATGAGAATGAGTACAAATTGAGAATGTAATAAAAATAAAAAAGAAATTTGAGCACAAGAAAGATAAACCTGAAAAGAAAAAAAAAGTAGAAAAGAGAATGGACTATTTAGAACTTTCAACAATGAAAGTAAACACACTTCTGATGTGCATATAACACACATAAAATTTGTGATTAGGCTTTTACAAATATTAAAAATTTTTATTAAATAAAGGTTTAATATTTATGGCAACAATGCACATGAGCAAGAAAATTATTCACATCAAATCTACAAATTGAACAGGGTAAATGAGATGCCTGCACAACTCTTTGTATCCCTTACTAAATGAAGGTATAATTGCTGTTACAAACATTAAGAATAAAAAGAGAATTACTCAAATCAAATTTACAATTTCAAAGTACCAAATGCAATTTAAATCTGCCCATTGGAAAACGAAGAAAATTGCAGTTATGAAACCGTCAAATTTCAAGGCTGAGAAAGACTAAAATCTCTTGAGCTTTATTAGGTAAAGATTCTGGAAAATGTCCACCACATCATTCTGACATCATAAGGATGTTTTGAGCAAAACAGTATTCAATACAAATTAATGTGTCATGCCAGAATTTAAACCAAAGAGGCAGAAGGTATTTTTGGTGCTGTATATATTTCATGGTTTGAATTTGGTACTAGAAGACATAAACTTAACTGTGCCAATAGAAATTATATTCTTTGGAAGAATCTGGTAACTACATACAATATTTTCTGGGTCTACCAAAGTTCTTGATGAAATTCATATGAAATTTTACCTTGTAACTAGTCTTGGGCACATGATAGGCATGCCAACTAAATGATGTTAAAACAATTAAATTTAGGCTAAACAAGGTAAAGTACCAGAGACAAGTGAAAGGAGAGAAGATCCTTAAATATATTTTAATGATGGTCTTCAGCAGAAAATAAATTTAATTTGTGCTATCCACAGTTATTTGGTAAGAAATGTTGCTTGCTATTAATAAGCTAGCAAAATCTCAGCAATTCCACACCAACAAAATCAAACAAATAATATTTCAAAAGGTTAAAGAAATAATTTTCATTATTTTAGGGAAAATGGTTTCTTTTCTAAAGTCAAATGAAACTGCATGTGAAACATGTAAAACAAGTAATATTTCATTAAACAAAAGTATTTCCATGACTTAGAATGAAAAGATTCACGTGTAAAAAATTCTGGTATTAATTTCTATACAGACTATTTTAAGTCCAATAGAGATAATAGTATAGTTTTAAGTAAAGAGAGATAACTATATATTGCCATGTTTTATTTTCTTTATGATATCCTAGCACTGACATTTCTGAAAGAAGAATTTAAGAAATACTGTATGGAATTGTGTAGGAGATGGTGTAAACTACAATGTAAACTATAATCCATGCTTAGTGGCAATGCTCCAAAATATGTTAATGAATTGCAATGAATGTACCAAGGTAATGAAGGATGTTGTTAATGGGGGTAGATGTGGGCAATGTGAGGAGCAGGGCATATGGGAATCCCCTATATTTTTTATGTAACATTCATGTGATCTAAAAAATCTTAAAAAAAAAAAAGAAGTAATATATGGATCTTGATATTCCTTTAACAGATAGTGAATATTGTGACATAAGTGATAATAATCTATATGATGAAATTTAAATATTTTGTAACATATTTGGTGATAAAGTTAATTTATTATATTTGATCCCATTTAGTGTTTGAACATACTATGTAAAATCCACATTTCATTACCAACTTTAAATATTGCTTAGACCTCGAGGAAAATGATCTAATTTGACATTGCTCTCAAAAAGACAAAAAATATCTGAAAATATTGATCCAAACAAAATAATTAGTGATTTTTCTGAAATGAAAGCATGAAAAACAAATTTTGTGGAATAAACATTTATTTTATGAATTGTGCAAGTGTCTTTTTTATTTCATGTCCAAACATATCCAGTTCATAAACAGAACACCCAGACATCTGCAACAACAGATAATTTCAGCCATCTTTTGACGTTTTGCCAGCTTTCAGTCACATTAAAACATTACTTTATACATATTTTTCAGTTTTGTTATTATGATGATGTATTTGTCTAGGTAAGATTTTAAAACATTTATCCATTTTTCACTTGACCTATACCTTTTATTTATTTAGACACATATGTAGGCCTCGGTTTGTACTTTTCCACAGAAAAACACGTGCTAGAAGTAGTCCTGGCTACTCTAGCAAGTTTTCAGTTGGGTTAATCCTTCTCAAAATCACATTTTCCCAACCTATGGAAATCCAATGCCTTCCCCTGATTTCCTTGAATTCCAGAGGTTTATATTTTCACATTTCCCTCTGGTTTCCACTTTATTGTTTCAGTTACAGGCTGCTTCATGTCCAAAACGGACTGCCTGGCTCATGTGTTCACCCTGGTTCAAGGCTTACACCTTCTTAGGTAAGGTGTATGCTGGGCTTCACTACAAGTTTGAGAAGATGATGGAGAGGGAAGCAGCGTGCAGAAGTCTTGGAAGAAATGCACACTTGGTTAATCCTGGCCTAAACATTGTTTTAGTCACACTCCATGAAAAGTGGTTCAGGTTTATGGCACCTCTGTGGGTTACAGTTTTCTCACTTTTTTATTGGGTCCTTTCACTCCCATTTTTCTTCCCAGTTTTTCCTCATCCATTCCTCTTCCAAATTATGCCTGTAAACTCTGAATTCATTTCATGCTCTAATGCCGAATAAAGCTCTCTCCAGCCCTTACCCCTGACCTTAGTTTCAGGCCCACACTGACTGCACCAAAACCCTTTAAGTTGACTGGCAAAGGGACCATATACTCCATTAGCAGAAGAGTCCCTGAGATTTCTCTTAACAGAACAACTCCCCATGCAAACCCTCCCCACTTAGAAGGCAGCCCTTGTTTTTTTTTTTTTTTTAAAGATTTATTATTTATTTATTTATATACCCCTCCTCCTCTTGCTGCTTGTGCTTGCTGTGTTCATTTGCTTTGCATTTTTCTGTGTCTGCTTGTCTCCCCCTGCTGCGCCATCCCACTGAGTCAACTCACTGCACGGCAGCTTGCCTTCTCCAGGAGGCCCTGGGAACCGTACCGGGGCCTCCCATGTGGTGAACCAGAGCCCTACCAATTGAGTCACAGCTGGTTCCCAGCCCTTGTTTTATTTTATTTTATTTTTTTTCACATTGGCTCCCCTCCAGCCCTTGTTTTAAATAGCAGTGTTCTTTCCCCCCCATTTCACCAGAAATAGTTTCATAATATCAGAAGAACGTAGAACTGTGACCCATCAGGAGATAAGCATAACAGCATGACTGTTGCTGGGTGCTGTAATCATTCAGAACCACTTAACAGTTAGGCTTATGGCAAAGTTTTATTTAGACTGAAACCTCTTTGCAGAGATGATGGGGAATGCACAAAGGTAAAGTGGAGGTGTATTGTGACACTTAAAAAACAGCTTTCATGGGCCAGTATAACCACCAAGGAGGGCACTTATTACTCAAGAGTTAGGATGCCCTGTCAGGCGAGAGCACTGTGATGCTCATTTCCTCCCAGGGAACTGTTGGAGATTAGGATTTAAGTTTGCCTCAGCTTGGCTCTACATGAAGGAACACCTGCCTGCTTGGCAGACAAGGTCATCTTGGGGAACCTCAAGTTTCCCCTACTCATCCAGATCATTTCTGGGAAAGTGGAGAGTTGGATGGGAACAACTCTTATGTCTTGCTACCCTCTTCTTCCTAGAATATTCTGGTTCCTTCCCAACCTCAGGAACCAGAAGTCAGGAGCTATTCAGCAGTTCATGAAATGGCATGAATAGCCACAGCTTCCTTCTGAGGTTTATGTACGTGCCCCATGACCCTACTACCCTAGGCTCAACCCATTAGGCCCGTGGGTGGTGGGAGGGTGATACAAGCTCCAATCCCCTCTCACCCCCCACATTCAAGCAGTCCCAAATCCGAACAATTCTACTTCCTAAATACTTCTTCCTTCTGTTCACTTCTCTTCTTCTTTTTAAATTCACCACTGCATGCCAGAACCAGGACAACTTCTTTCCCACCTCTTATCTGGATTAATGGAACACCTCAATAAGTAGCCTCCTTGTGTTAAGGCTTGTTCCCCTTCTTCCAACTGTTACAGTGTGTTTCCAAAGTGCCAATTAGATCATGTCATTTCCATGATTGTTTTGCTTCGGTGGCATTTAGAATAGGTCCACACTTACTGACGTGATTAAAATGTCTTAATAATCTGGAGCCTGCATATCTTCAAGGCATTATCTCTCTATATTTCCACCACATAGTTTCCCTTGCAAGCCATGCAACACTTTATACTCTAGCCATACTAAATTACTTTCAGTTTCCCAATCACACTATGTTATCTCTCTAGATCTTTGTACATTCTGTCCCTTTGTCTGTAAAGAAGACTTACCACAATCTCCCTGCTGACAAATTCCTCTTCTTCATTTACTTCCCATTTTGGATGTGACTTTCTCCAGGCAGCTTTTCTTGACCTCCTAGACTGGATTAGATACTCCTTTCGTGTACTCCTATTATAGCCTCTTGTTCCTTCATAGCATTCACCATGTGATATTGTAATTACCTCTTTACTTGTTTTTCTTTCTCAGTTTTAAATTCTGTGAGAAGGTTCTGTATCTTTCATCTCCCTTTTATCCTCAAACTTTGCAGAGTGCTAGCACACAGTGGGTGCTCAGTAAACCTTTATTAAATAAACGAATGGCTACAAAGAATAGTCAAACAGAGAGTAAGTAGAGGAGGGAGAAGTGGGAGATAGAGATGAGTCACCCACACGGGGTCTTGGAGAACTGCTAAAAGTTCATTGCACCTGTTTTGGAATGAAGGTGTTTATTATTGTTTCCTGAACTAATATGGAATGATGTTCCAGCACTTGTGGAGTATGATCGTTTGGCTGCTGAGACTTTTCCTCTCTTCCTTATCTTCCCATAGGTCTTTTTAATAAGCATCTATTAACTGAGGTGATCTAAGCATTTCTCTGTTCTTAAAACCTGATGAAGCCTCTCTAACATCGAAACCAAAGGAAAAAATATGCAACCCTTGGACTACCCCAAGCATTTACCTGAATATTTCATGCATGCTCAATGTACACTTAACCACAGTGCAGCTAGGGATAGAAATGTATAAAATATTGTCCCTCTCATAAAAGAGCTTATAGTTAGAGAGTTAGTTCATCTATCTAAAACCAATAATCAAGTATTACTAAGTAGTATTTGATAAAGTACAAAATGAGAGAAACAAACAAACAAACAAACAAACAGAAGATTTAGATTTCCAATTAAGCAGTGCTTAGTGTGAAATGGAATCTTCAAGAAGAGGTTCAGGGAAATGGATGTGCCTCAAGCGAATGGGCTCCCATCTACCATATAGGAAGTCCAGAGTTTGACTCCTGGGGCCTCCTGGTGAAAGGCAAACTGGCCCATACAGAATGCTGGATCATGCAGGAGTGCTGGCCCACTCAGAGAGCTGGCACAGCGAGATCATACCCCCACCAACATCCACAAGAATAATGTTTTTTTGAATATCAATTCAAGTTCATGGACCCCTTGTTAAGAACCCCTGGATTAGATGGTGTTTGGTTCAGACCTGAAAGAGCTTGGAAGTAATCACTCCTATTCTTCCAACAAGAAAAAGATGAGCAAACTGAAAATAAATGGCCTTTTTTTGGATGCGTCACTTCACAGGGCAAATCACTGCCCCCAAACCTAGAGAGACAGGTGAATCCAGAGTCAAAGACAGATGTGCTTACCTTCAGCAGAATTTGCTAGTGCCAAAAACTGGGATACTTAAATGGCAATTTTGATGAATTGCTGCAGGCTGAGCCTGGACTATCCAGAGAGCGAAAAACTCACAAGAGCTGCTGTGTGTGTGTGTGTCGGGTTATGACCACATTTTTATGGGTTTTATCTCCAGGAACACAACAGTGTTCTATAGTGAAGAGCTGAGAAAGATTTCCTCATGGCTCTGGTAGAGGGAGGAGAAGAGTCCATTGTGAGATACACCCAGAGTGTTCTCCATAACAAAGAGATACTCTCCAGGGGTAAAGATTTTACTAGATCCTTATCTCACCTGAGGGAAGAGCATCTGTCCCATTCAAGCGTCTCTAGCCTTCCTGTCTTAACTGAGGGTGGGGAGGGAGAATAAGAAATACTTGCAAAAGTAATAGCCCAAGGACACACACCTACTCAAAGACTGAGAATTAATCATAAGATTATAGAACACTTCCTCTTTCCCACACTTTTCCACCACCACTACAGGACTCCAGTATAGTAATACTGAGTAGTTAAAACTAGAAGAGCTGCAGGATGCAGACTCTTTCTGGGGATGACTATGTAGGGGACCTCAAAGTCAGGGAGGAGAAAAAAAACAAGGATCCTAGGGGAAATTAAAGCCTCCAGCATCTACAGCTATAGCAAACATTAAACACAGCCCAACTCCTAGACAAATTAACATAGAACTTCCTATGAAAGACCTGTTTACCTTAGTTTCTATTACCCAACACAGCATGTCTAGCTTTCAATAAAATATTACAAGGCATACTAAAAGGCAAGACAAAACACCATTTGAAGAGACAAAGTGAGCACCAGAACCAGACTCAGATAGGACACAGATTTTGAAATTATCAATAGAATATTTAAAATAATTATGTTAAGATCTTTAATGGGAAAAGTAGACCATGTGCAGGAACAGTTGGGTAATGTCAGAAAAACAGGAAACTTTAAGAAATAATCAAAAGGTAATCCTGGAAATAAAAAATGTAATGGTAATGAAGAATGCCTTTGATGGACTCACTGGAAGACTGGATATGTTCAAGGAAGGAATCAGTGAACTTGAAGGTAGATTATTGGAAACTTCCCAGACTGAATTCAGAGAGAAAAACAAATTTAACACACACACATGCACACTCAACAGAGCATCCAAGAACTGTGGGGCAATTTCAAATGGTATGGCATATGTATAGTTAGAAAACTAGAAAGAGAAAAAAGAGAAAGGAACAGAAGAAATATTTGACATAATAAAGGCCAATAATTTTCCAAAATTAATGACAGACATTAAACCACAGATTTGAGTATTTAAGAGAACACCAAGCAGTATAAATATTTAAAAAATCTACATCCAGGCCTATCATATTCAAACTGGAAAAAAAGTCTAGGGAATAAAAATCTCCCTTACATAGAGGAACATGGATAAGAATTACAGTGGACTTTTAATCAGAAGCCATACAAGCAAGGAGATAGTAAAGTGAAATATTTAAAGCTTTGAAAGAAAAAACTAACCTACCTGAAATTTTATAATTCTATATCCAACAAAAATATTCTTTAAAGGTAAAGGAGAAATAAAGGAATTTTCTTACAAGCAAAAATTCAGGGAATCATAATCAACAGACCTACTTGCAAGAAATGTTAAAAGAAGTTCTTCAGGCAGAAGGAAAATGATATGGATCAGAAACTTCCTTTCTATATAAGAAAGGAAGAATGTCAGAAAAGGAATAAATGAATGCAAAAGAAAGTATTTTATTTTTTTATTTTTAAATTATATAAAAGATAACTATTTAAAGTAAAAATAGTAACAAAGTATTGGGCAAGTATAGGATATGGATAATTGGAATTAATGACCAGAATGTCCTAGGGATAGGATGAAGAAATTGAGAATACTTTGTTGTAAGGTACTGTACCACTGTGAAATGGTATAGTATTATTTAAAGGTATATTTATATTAGGCAAAAATGTATATTGAAGATCCTATGTCAGCTAATTAATTTTTTAAAATTATAATTGATATGCTCAGAGAGGAGATAAAATAGGCTCATATAAAATGCACAAATAAAACTGAGAAAGTAGAAAAACATGGGGAAAAAGAAACAAGAAATGGAATGAATAGAAAACGGGTACAAATGGTAGCTATTAACCCAACTTTATTAATAATCACTTGAAATGTGAATTGTTTAAATACACTAATTAAAAGACAGAGGATGTCAGAATGGTTAAAACACAAGACTCAACTATATGTTGTCTATAAGAAACTCACTTTAAATATAAAGGTGTAGATATGTTAAAGTAAGGGGATGTAGAAAGATATGCTAATACAAATCAAAAGAAAACTGCAGTAGCTATATTAATTTCAGACAAGCAGGCATTTGAATAAAAAAAAAAACGACCAGGAATGAAGAAGGACATTATGTAATGATAAATGGGGTCAATTATCCAAAAAATAAATAAATGAAACAATTCTAAATATGTATGCACCTAACATTATAATGTCATAATACATGAGAAAAACTGATAGAAATGAAAGGAGAATTGGCAAAAATCTACTATTATATTTGGAGATTTCAACATCCCTCTGTCAGTAATTGACAGATCCACAGAGCAGAAAATCAGTAAAAATACAGTTGAAATTAACAACACTATCAATCAACTTTATCTAATTGACAATTATAAAATACTTTATCCAAAAGCAGCAGACTACACATTCTTCTCCAGTACTCATGGAACATTCACCATGGTAGACAACATTCTGGCCCATAAAATATAACTTAACAAATTTAACAGATTAGAAATCATACAAAGTATGCTCTCAGACCACAGTGGAATTAAATGGGAAAGAAATCATAGAAAGATAGATAGCTGGAAAATCCCAAATAGTGACAATTAAGGCAACTCTTTTCCCCCATCTAATAATTTTATTTTTAGAGAAGTTTAGATTGCATAAAAGTTACATAGGCAGTATAGGGGGTTCCCATATACTTCATTCCCCCCCCCACATTTTTCCCAGTTAACATCTTACATCATTGTGATAAAATTGCTACAATTGATAAACAACTATTGAAGCTTTGCTACTAACCAAGGTCTATAGTTAACATAATGGCTTATACTTGTCACTGGACAGTTTTATAGAATTTGACAAAATATATAATGACTTATATCTGTCATTGCAATATCTTCTAGAATAATTCCAATGCCCTAAAAATGTCCCATGTTCCACTTATTCTTTCCTCTCCCACCCCACAGAACTCTGGTAACCACTATCTTTATATCAATGTTCAAGTTCTTCTGTTGCAACAATGATAATATCTACTTTGGCCCATGGTTGTATTTCCCCCTTATATTTGTTCATTCGTTAATTTTGAGGCTACATACTTTTAAAAAACTAAATGTCAAATAAGAAATCTCAAGAGAAATTAAAAACTATTTTGAACTAAATGAAAATGAAAATATGACTTATCAAAATTTGTAATATGCAGAGTAAGCAGTGCTTAGAGGGAAATTTATAGCATTAAATGCATATTTTAGAAAAAAAATGTTAATTCTTCCCACTTTGATCTATACATTCAACTCAATCCCATTCAAAATCCCAGGAAGCTACTTTGTAGATACAACAGACTGATTCTACAGTTTATATGGAAAAATACATAGAATAGCTAACAAAATAATGAAGGGAAGGAATAAAGTTGCAGGCCTCACACTACCCAATTTTGAGACTAACTATAAAGTTAAAGTAATCAAGAGAGTGTGATATTAGCAAAAGAATAGATATATAGATTAATGGAGTAGAATGGAAGGTCCAGAAATAGACCCATACAAACATAGGCAACTGACCTTAGACAAAGAAGCAAAGGCAATTCAATGGAGAAAGGATAGTTGTTTCAACAAGTGGTCCTAGAACAAAAGAATTTCCATATATATAAAAATGAACCTAAAACAAGGCCCTATATCTTTCACAAAAATTAACTCCAAAATGGATCATAGACCTAAATGTAAAAAGCCAAATGATAAAACTTCTAGATGAAAACATGAGAAAAAACCTAGGCAATCTTGGGTTTGGTGATGAGTATATAGATAAAATAACAAAGGTACAATCCATGAGAGAAAAAATTGATAAGTTGGAGGTCACTAAAATTAAAATCTTTTTATATTTGAAAGACACAATTAAAAGAATGATTAATAATTAATAAATAATATCTTAAAATCTCAAAGGAAAGCAATGACGTTTCCCTTAGGGATACTTCATAAGTTCAAAGTATATTATAGTGGATATTGAAAAAAAAAGAATGAAAAAAATAAGCCACAGAATGAGAAGAAATATTTGCAAGGTGCTTATCTGATGTAGGGCTTGTATCCAAACTGCATAAAGAACACTTAGACCTCACCATTAAAATAGCAAACAACCCAATTAAAAAAATAGATAAAAAGCTGAACAAACACTTCACCAAAGAAGACAGACAGATGGCAGATATGCATATAAAAATCTCCTCAACATCATTTGACATTAGGGGATTTCAAATCAAAACAACAGTGAGATATCATCAAGCCCTATTAGAATGACTAAAATCACCACCAACCCCAATCTGACAATATAAATTGCTTACAGAGATGTGGAGCAATAGGAGCTCTTCCTTGCTGGTAGAAATGCTGGTAGAAGACAGTTTGGCAGTTTCTTATAAAGCTAAACAATCTTACCATACAATCCAGCAATGTGCTCCCGGATATTTATTCAATTGATTTGATAACTCATGTCCAAAAAAAACTTGCACATGAATATTTTTAGCAACCAAAATGTTCTTCAATCAGTGAATGGATAAATAAACTTTGGTACAACCATACAGTGGAATATTATTAATGATAAGAAATGAGCTATCAAGCCACAAAAAGACACGGATGAATCTTAAGCGCATATTGCTAAGTGAAAGATGCCAGTCTGAGATGGCTGTATACTGTATGATTCTAATTATATGACATTCGGAAAAGTTAATATTATAGTGATAGCAAAATGATCAATGGTTGTAGGGGTAAAGGTGGGGGGAAGATGGAAGGATTAAATAGGTGAAGCAAAGGGAATTTTTTAGGGAAATGAGACTCTGTGTGATGCTCTAATGGTGGATACTTCACATTATGCATTTGTTGAAATTGGCAGAACTTTACAGCACAAAGAATGATCCTTATTGTATGCAAAGGTAAAAAATTTAGGAGGTCTGGCAGTCACAAAATGGAATGCAGAATGTGACCAAAAACTAACTGTCTTACAAATGGATGAAACAACCTCCCTAAAATCTTGTCCCAAAATAAAAATTTTTACTGACAAAAAGTAGATTAGAGGGGCCGGCTCGATAGCCCAGTGAATAGGGTGCCGGCATACCACATGGGAGGCCCTGGGTTCGATTCCTGGGGACCTCTCCTAGCGGGCAGATCACCTTGAGAATGGCAAGCCGCCATGGGCGGGCCGGAGCTGCCATGGGCAGGGCAAGAAGCTGCCACGGACAGGGCAAGAGCCGCCATGGACAGGGCAGGTCGCCCGCGGATGGAGCGCAGCCAGCCACCCGCGAACTGAAAGCCGGCCGTGAACAGACGCAGAGACCGCCCACAAGCGGGGAAAGCCGCGCCTGCGCGGTGACCACTCTCGGCGCGTCGCTGCAGTGAGGGGGTGGGGTGGGAAGGGGAGATATGTAATAAAATAAATAAATCTTAAAAAAAAAAAAAGTAGATTAGACCCAGAATGGCTTTGCGGTTGGTAATTGGGGTTATGGTGATATTTACTGGAATATTAACTTCAGAGGATTAATTTTATGGTGTGCCTAACACTGGAGTATTTCTGGTTGTCACTAGGGTCTGGGCCCTGGCATTCTTGTTGGAAATAGGAACATCAGGAATCTAAGCAGCTGAATCTGGGGGAAAAATCAAGCCATTAGCCATACTGGACCAGATCCTCAGGAAATACCTTAGCTATCCAAAAATCTCATTGTTGTTAATATCATGGCTATGGTTTTCTCAGAAAGCTCTACACAGTGCCCTTTGAGTTTGGCTGGTGTCTCTTAGTTGTTCTGAGAAAGGTTTGAGAAGAGTCATGACCAGAGAAAAATTTTCTCAGCCAACCGTACTCAGTCCCATGTACATCCAACATCCAAGAACATTTTACCTGAGCCTTTATGTCCAAGATCACCTCCATCCCATCCCAACCCACCATGAACTTCTGAATCTTTTAGTAAAAATGTATTCTTTCATAGTTCTGGAGGCCAGAAGTCTGAATTCAAGGTTTTGACAAGGTCATGCTCCCTACAAATGGTCTAGGTAGTAATCCTTCCTTGCCTCTTCCAGCTTCTTGTGACTCTTGGGTTCCTTGACACGTGGCAGCATAACTCTGATCTATAATTCTATCTACACATGGTCTTCTTCTGCTATGCTTGTCTATGTCTTCTCTTTTTCTGTCCCTTATAAGGATGTATGTTTGGCTCCCTTAATCCAGAATGGTTTCATATCAAGATTCTTACTTTAATTATATCTGCAAAACCATATTCCAAATAAGGTCATATTCTGAGATTCCAAGTGGACATATATTTTGTGGGGAACATCATTCTACCTGCTATGGTAATTAAGTTCTGACTCTAACCAATTATGGTATTTCAGAGGTTTTGCCCGCTGAAAACCAATAAATCATTTTCAATATCCCAAATGTCCTAAAATAAATTGTAATTTTATCTTCTGTAAGGTATTATAGGCTAACCAGATGTCAACTTTCATTGTTTTTGCTTAGAATTACTTTAATTAAGTTTGGTAGCACTTGTTCAGAACCTTTGAGTTTTTAAAATAAGACCATGAAGTATTTGAGAAACACAATTTATTTGGTAAAAAATATCTTTGAAAATATGCAATTCCAGGAGGAAAATTAAAAAGTGGTTCTTTTCTAAAGGTAGTAAATTTAAGATCCTGATCTAACAAGCAGAATATCTATATTTTACCACCACCATTACTTCACTTAATGCCTAATTCTTCTTGTCAATATAAACCAAAAGGAAGAAACTTCCACTGAAATAACACCAGCTACCTCACACAATGGCAGCCATTTCTTAATTGCAAACCTGAATGGGAAAATGTTTGCTTAATCTGCAGTTCATATGAATTTTTTTCCTCACAGATTGCAAGCCATTAGCAATATGCTTGCCAGACCACATCAACTTACCCCCAAATCAGCCAATGAACTCATTTGAAATAAAAAATTGGAGAGGAGATTCAGGATATTTGGGAGAAGTCGTTTTCTCAGAAGTCCTCTATGGCTCTCTGGTGGTGGGAGTTGGTGGCAGCAAGCATTCCTGACTGGAGCTGACTTAGGATGAAGAATCAGGAAGATCCTGAAGAAGAAATATTCTGTCTGGATAGAGAAGAAAATCATATTATGGGCAATCTAGGAAAATTCTTTAGGGAAAGAAAATGGATAATACTTTATGGATGATAATAGGCAATGAGGGTATTATGTACAGCCAGTAGGCAATAGCTGTCATCAAAAGCACTTGTTAACTGACATAATAGACAACCTCCTCCCCCGCCCTGGAAAAAAAAAAACCAAAATGAAACAAAACAAAAATGGATATCTTGTAAGAAAAGGAAACGAAAGTACTACTAGCCTGGCCAGCATTTGAGAGTTATTGGTTTTAATGGTTTGAGTGTAAAAACATGTCTAAAATGAACTGCTTGCCCTGAGTCACATAGAATTAGTTACACAGCTGTCACTGGAACAAAGTCCCCCAGCTCTCAGCATGGCACTTCTTCCACTTCTTTTTCAGTTTCTCCATGCTGTTGGCCTTTTTCTCTCTCTTTCCCAAGAGGAAGACCAAATGGGCACACACACAGACTGAGGACTACAAGGCCCCCCTTGCCCAAATGGTTATTGGGTTACCCTCAGTACTCCAGGTAATATAATCCCAATATTTACTGAACATGTTCTGGTTGTCAAATGCTTGCTAATTCTTTCATATACATGGGCAACTCAGATGTCATGTCAAGATGACTGTTTAGTCTCAAAGATGACCTTTAAGATATACATAAAATTACTTAAAATGTCTGATGGTAAGTCCAAAACCCTCTTCTAATTTTTGAAGAATAACCAGAAGTGATATTTTCATGCTTGCCCCTAATTCCGATTTATTTATTTATTTATATTATGCTACAAGGTACTCTGTTAACATAAGATAATAGCTACAATAACAGTAAATCTGCTTTGGTCCAAGATTATACTCCCCCTTATTTTTGTTCATTCTTCAATTTTGAGGGATTTGGGACAAGGTCTACTCTGACTTCTTCAGGCTGAGAAGGGATGTAGATATTATGGGGCAGAGGAAAGGAATTGTTTTGCTTGCAGTTGAAGATATTCCTTGTTTTGGGAGTGGGGTTGGTCCATCAACATCTTTTTGTTAACTATCCAGGGCAAGCCCAAAAAACTGGAGAGTAGGAGTTGGATGCAATTCTGCTGGGTTTCAGGGTTCAACTGGCATATGAACAATCTGAAGATTTAAGTTTCTGAGAAATACGCTTAACCGGTACATTGAAAATTATAGGTTCAAATAAAGGGGGTAGAAGAATCATGATTAGGTGACTTATAAATGAATATAGCTATGATATATTTGGGAAATATATATTCCCAGATAGGGCCCACTCAGAGGCTATTGATTTCATGAGGCAGTGTGGCTTGCTTATGGTGTTGGGTCATCCCTAGAGCCCTCAGGAGCACTTTTGTTTGAGGCTTTGTGAAATCTGCCTGAGATCTGCATAAGTATAACCTCTGGAATGACCTCCCAACTCACATTGAAATCTCTTAGCCATAAAAACTCTATTTTATTTAATATTTCCCCCTTTTGATCAAGATTTTTTCCAAATGCTTGGTATTAATACCTTCCTGCTGGGGAGGCTCAACCCTGGTAGTCATGTCCCACGTCAGGGGGAAGGTAGTGAGTTTATTTGCAGAGTTTGGCTTAGAGAGAGGCCACATTTGAGTAACAAGGAGGTTTTCAGAAGAGTCATTAATTATAATTAGGCTTAGTTTCATTATTATAGGAGAGAAGGTTCTTAAGTGCAAGCATTAAGATTGAGGGTGTGGCATATTGGCCTGTTTTCTTTTGTTAGGTGAAGCTTATATAGTCCAGAGTTTTTTTTTTTTTTCTCTTGTCATTTTATTTGAGATAGTAGCAGGACTCACCAGAAGGGAAGTTTAATATTTTGTTAGTTACTATGTGGACCTCTATCTATCCACTAATTATGATTTCTTGATTCCACCTGATCTCACTTGCCCTCACTTCCTGTGGCTGCTGTCTTTTCTCTTTCCCACACCAGTATAGAAGATGAACTCAGCCCATTTGGCTTGTTTGCCACTAAGTATGAATCAGCTAGAGACTTGTTTTTGTAACAGAACTTACAGTAGGAGGGGATGAAGAAGGATTGTATTATAGCCACACTGCAAATTGTTTCATTGATAATATTTGACAACTGGTCTTTAAATTCTTGAACCATCTCCATTCATAACAATCTCTAATTTTACCACATTTACCCATAGGTTATCATCTCTGCCATATTATTCAATCATTCTTTCTCTCTATTCTCTTCTCTACCTCCAGAGAAATCCAAGGAGAATCCAAGTCATTTCTCCTTTGAAGATCAACTTTAAATCTCTTTGCTTATATGTTCCTCTACAAACAATGACTTGGGGTGTACAGGAAGGGAGAGGAAGTGGGAGCTCAACATTGTGACACAAAGTACCCTAAAAAGGTATTTTGTTATTGAAAAGCCATTTTCTCCAGAAAGAGGGAACAAGTGACTGAAGAATGGAATTGATTTAAATGGCTTTGTCCTCATGTCGTTTTATTTTATTTGTTCTATGTTCACACCAAGAAATTCTGAGAATCTGAGATCCTAAAATCAGGATTTGTTCTCATTAAGTAAACTTGTTGGGCCAGAATTTGACTTCAGTTCTCCCTACACGTACCTAACAAAGTGTGGATTCAGATTTTGAATGTATGAAAATTAATTTTTATTTAAAATGAGCAGAGGTGGGCCTTTAAAAGGGGCCTGTGAAAACGAAGAGGCAGCTGTAGCTTCATTAGCATCTAAGTAAAGGCACCTCTGAGAATAAGATCTTCCCAATTCATCTAGAGCTCAGCCAGATACAGAAGCTTAGCTATAATAGAAAAAAGCCATCCCCTAAACTAGCTTGACCCAAGGCATCCAGATGCCCTGTTGTACTCACGAAAAAACTAGTATGGGGAGCCAATGTGGCTCAGTGGTTGAGCTCCAGCTTCCCACATACAAGGTCCTGAGTTCAATCCCTGGCCCCGGTACCTCAAAAAACAAAACAAAGAAACCTATTATGTATGCAACCTTGACATTCATTAATTCTTAAAAACAAAAATTAAAAAATTTCATCGGTGGAATATAATTCATATTAGTGCAAGCTTCATCCCCATGGCAGCCTTACTTTTAAAAGTCTTCTTTAGTGAGCAATCATCTTGAAAAATAATAAGTTAAGCAAATTATGTTATTTTTCTTAAATAATAATAATAATAATAATAATAATATACACTTAAGTTCTTAGTAAATGCTAGACACTATGCTGAGACCTTTTAATGCATTCCCATATTTAGTCTCTACAATAACCCTTTCAAGTATGTACTAATTTTATTCTCCACTTTACAGATAAGAAAATTGAGGCTTATAGAGTTTTTATTCTCCCAAGGCCATAAAGACTGGACCAGTTCCCAAATAAAGGGTTCTGTGAAGACAGAGGTCAAATGATGAACATTACACATACCTTGAGTAACAGGAAACTCAGCCTCTCTCTGAGAACCCCAATTCATGTCCAGCACTCTTAGTGCGAGAGTTCTTTACCTTGAAATTAAATCTATTTCCAACAGATTCTGTCCAGTCACATGAAGCTCTAAAGAACAAGACTCTTCCAGCATTGCCCTTGTGACTTTTCTTCCATGGCAATCCTTTTTCCAGTCCTTTAAAAACTACTCTCTAGAATGTTAGCTTCACAAGGACAGGGACGTTTTCTTGTTCTCTGCTGTATTCCCAGTGCCTAGAACAGTGCTTCCTGCCGAGAGACTAGTGAATGAACAGGCACCGAGAAGAACACATCAGTTCTGTGGTGTTCCTGCCAAAAGAACATAGACTGACTCTAATCATGATTACACACCAGATAAATCTAAGCCAAGGAATGTTCTACAAAAGACCTGGCCTGTACTCGTCAAAATGTCAATGTCATGAAACACAAGGAAAGACTGAAGGTCTTTTCTGGATAAAAGAAGAGTAAAGAGATGTGGCAATGGCATGCAATAGATGATCTGGGATTTTCTTTTGCCATAAGAGATATTCATGTGATAACTGGTGAAATCTAAAATAAAAGTCTGTAGATAAGATAATGATAATTGTGTGGTTATGTAAGACAGTATTTCTCAACCGATTTTTCATTATTTTCCCTCTGAGAAGACGATTAAATTAATTAATTAATGTCTAAATTATATTAAATTTCTCCCCAATAAAGTAAATTAAATACTACAAAATAAGATTTTGGCAGTAGAGTCGAGCTTTGGAGGGCCACAAGTCATTGCAACATCTAAGTTGTTTTTCACCTCCAAGAAGCAATTTCCCCCCCTTGGGGGCCATAATGTATACTGTAAGGGAATATCCTTGCTTTTAGGAAATACACATTAAAATATTAGTGATGGAGCATTATGTCTGCAACTGACTGTGAATGGTTCATAAAAAAAATGGATGTAGGTAAAAACATTATATATATATATAAAACATAAATATATGTCTGTGTATGTGTATGGATATGTGTGTGTGCGTGTGTACAGAGAGAGTAGCAAACATAGTAAGATACTAAAATTTGAGAACGTAGGTGAAAAGAATATGGAAAGTCTTTGTAGTATTCTTGAAACTTTTCTGTAAGTCCAAAATTATGTCAAAATAAAAAGTTACAAGAACAAAAAAACACTTCAGCGCCTACCAGCTTAGGAGGATGTCACCACAATGCAAAGCACATGTTTTCTTTGAGAAGAGCACCTAATACTATAGGACTAATCCCAATTCTCTCCATCAAAGGACTGGCTCCATCATGCTTGCCCTCAATTTAATATTGCTTTTGTCTCAGAATGATCCTTGATTTCTGTCCAAATGAGTGCCCCTTCCCCACCTGAGACTTCCTTTCCACCTATGTTCTATGATGCCAGAGTCAACTCCACCTGACAGACATCAGTTGAGGAAAGAAAGGCCTAGAGAAGCTCAATGCCCAATGGGTAGATTATGGTCCTCAATTTTATGGTGGTATAGGAAGCATTTGTTGCCTGTAAACTGGATGCTGTAGAATAAGAGCTTTAGTCATTGGTGAGGTTGGTGTATATGATTTCTCTAGAATTGGCACACTTAAGAGCCAGATAAAAATCATCCTACCTACGTCATGTCGACTTTCATATTGGCCGTATGTTGACTTCTGATTATTTCCGCACCTTGCTTATTGTATTCTGGAGTTTACAAAGGTTTTAAAAATACACATTACCTTATTTACAATGAGAGTGACATTAAAGATTTCATAAAGTGGGTCACTCTTCCCTAGCATACATGTTTGATTCCATCAACTTAATTCCAGGGTAATAAAAAATTATATATTGAGTGTAATGAACAAAAGATGTGGAATCAAAGTCACAAAATTCTCCCTGTTGAGTTGTATGTGGCTGATGATAATTAAACATGGTGGTAATCATTTCCTTGGCTCTGATTTTGTTTCTCTGAGTCCCTATCATTAGTTTCCTTTCAGTAAGAAGAAGAAAAGTTGAATTGATTGGCGTAAATACTACTTCGTTCTGTGTTCCATCTTTACCACCATCCAGTCACCTGTTCATTAGAAAATAACCAAATCCCCATTAGCTCAATGTCCCTAAAGCTGTCATCTCAGAAGCAGAGGCTCACCTCTCGTGGACTTTCAAGATCCATTCAGAGATGGGAGTATAATAATTATGCACTCACCTGCTTTACTTAGCTTTGGAAGTATGGAAGAAATAGAAAAGTTCTTCTGGCCAGATATGACAAACTGTACACACTTATCAATAATTTATTACAGCAAAGTGTTGCTTTCCAAAGAAATTATATCCAGTGAGACTTTTTTTGCTTTTCCTTTCCCTCAGATGAGATAATCATAAAGTTATTCAGGCTGTTCTCCACAAGAAACTAAAACCAGCTCTTCATTCCTCATCTCCCCAAACCAGATCATTATGACTAGAATTTTTATAATGCTCTAATTATTTTTCTAGGTTAGTAATTGTTTCTCTGTAGAGTTTGTGCTCTAGTTAGAACTCATATTTGAGGGAAAACCAGAAAATGTGCTGTTTGGGGGAAATTTACTGTGTGCAAGAAGAGAATAGCCCATTTTGGAGCAGACATTACAGAAATATTAATGCTCTTATTTTTAACTAATATTTTATAACATCTTACATATTTTAGCTCATAACTAATCTCATTCAATCCTATGAAGTAGTTAGACCCCTCCCCATTTTACAAATGAGGAAACTGAGGTTACAGAAGCGTATACTTCCTGAAGGTCACATGGGCTTTGAAATGGAAGCGAGGGGACGGCCCTCAGTTTCTTGACCTTTCTCCATTTAAGTGGAATCTACTGAAGAACTCCAAGTGGCTATCAGTTGAGCAGATCTGGTGGTTAGTGGAGCTCAGAAATTCCTGCTCATAATTCATCCACTCAGGGAGTTTATCACTGCATGACCAGGTGGTGGTTTTGACTGTTACACCATTTTACCCATTTTTATTCTTAGTCATACATTTGTTTCTTTTATATCCATAACAGTCATTAGTCAAAGTTACAGGTCATACAAGCAACATTCATGTTGAAATATAACAAGTGAAGAAGGAACATAAAAACAATCACTTAGAAAATTTACCTTTAAAATGAAAAATAACTATGAAAAATTTGAATGTACAAAAAAGTAGAGAAAAGGTATGGATCAAATACCTTGTATCCTCCATGCCATATTTGTCATTATTGTTTCCTATCTCCTTTTTGAGTAATGAAATTTGTGGGTACAGTCAGATCCTCACCCCCACCCTTTCCCTTTACTCCTTCCTTTCTCAGAGATAACCACTACATTGAAGTTTGTGTGTATTCCCTTACTTATGATTTAGTACATATGTCCTTATCTAGAAATGATATATGGTATTATTTAAAATGTACATATGTATATTGCTTTTGAAATTATACATATTGATTGTCAGAAAAGATCTTTATCTGAAAAATATTCTTCTACAGCATATCAAAATGTATTTAGCATATTAAAAAAAAACCCTGGAAAGTCAGCACTTGGAAAGAAAGCATGAATTTATCTTAAAACAAGTCCCCTAAATGCCAGAAGCAAAGATCAAAATCACCAAAGAAATGTTTGCATATTTCTGATGTAGCAACAAGTAGTTAAATTTCAATCACTATTTTAAAGCAAAGTGTGATATATAAAATGTCATTTTGAGTCTGCCCATAAATTATGCTCTTTCTCTCATAATTAAAGTTGATTTAATAATTTGGAGCAATTATTAAACGTATATAAGTCAAATTTGTCTTTTTAAATACATGAATATTATTAAAGACATCAATCAAATTAACTTACAATGTAACCTATACTTATAATTTATTAATTTAAAGTAACATATTTTATGGAAACTAACTTATTTATTTTATGTTATGCAGAAATAAACTATGAAAAATTATTTTCAAAATTTCCAAGAATTTTTAGTGTTATATATTACTTATGGATGTAGTTTCAGAAGTAAAGGAGAGAGAGAGAAAGAGTTTGATTTAGATGAATTTTAAAATTATACAAACAAGACAAGGACCTTAAAATCCTTTATTTCCAATCATCCCATTTGAACTTATCTGCTATTATTGTCCAAAAAACTAGCTGATCTGCTGCTAATTGCTGAGCTGAAACCAGAAGAACACTGTATTAGTCAGGATTCTCCAGAAAAACAGAACTGACAGGATATATTATTAAGAAATTTATTAAAGGAATTAGCTCATGCACTATGATTGCATGGACTGGAAAGTCCAAAACCATAGAACAGTATGCAAGTTGGGAACTTGATGATGTTGAATTCCTCGGAAGAAGTTGCAAGTTGGGAAATTTGATAAAGGTGACAATAAATTCCTCAGGAGAAGCTGGCTGGCAGAA
>PVKH010004516.1:0-23283 GCA_004027955.1 Chaetophractus vellerosus | reverse complement strand
TCAGCTCACCGTGTGGCGGCCTGCCTTCTCGCGGTGGCTTGCCCTGCCCGTGGCGGCTTGCCTTCTCGAGGCGGTCTGCCTGCTTGAGGAGGCCCCAGGAACCGAACCCGGGTCCTCCCATGTGGTAAACTGGAGCCCTGCCAATTGAGCTACAGCCGGTTCCCAAGATTTTTGTTTTTATTCACTGCCATATCCCTAGCACCCAAAACATTGCATGGTACTGGTAGATCTAACTCTGTTTCCCACCCCAGTGTTGAATGAATGAATGTGTTCAGAGCATGCCTTAATATTAAAATTGTCAATAATATGGTAATTTCTAATTCATATTATCAAGAACCTTAGATTTACATAGCCATGTTTCAAGTAAAAGCATTCTCACTCCACTGCAAAATATATATTTCTTATTACAATTTCCAAGTAGTTTTATTAAACCAAAGATGGTAACCTCAACTTTGTTGGATTACATTATTGAAAGAGGAATTAATTATTTTGACAATTAACTGATATAAAAGCATTTGTCTTTATTGTGGTCAAAATATTGCCTTTAAGTATATAAGAACTGAAATTGAGAAAATTCACAAACTAGTCCCCCCTGTTCCGTGGGCAGAATAAGTAAAAACAAACAAGTAGGTAAGACCCATTGTTTTATTTTTTAAACAAAATTGACAGGAGATAAGCCAGATTTCTTTCGTAGCACTGTTTTCAGATAAAAATGACAAAAGGTGGAATATTCTGTGTGTAAAAAGGAGACCAAGTTTCCTACTTTCTTTTCCTCTTGTGTCTGCTATAGGATTTTGATTTTTCCTTACCACTTTACTGTGCCTCAGCCTTCCCACATGTAAAATTGGCATATCAGTACTCATCTACCTAGCAAGGGGAGATTGAGAACATCTGTAAAACCCGTTGAGATAATGCTGTGAGTCAGAATGGAAGTGCATTGTTATTAATCATTATTATTATTGTTATTATTTTTAAATGGCTCAGAGTCATCCCTAGATTTAGTAGTAAAATGGATATATCTACTGATTCTTTCCATGTATGTGATCTGTGGTCATGCATTTCATAAATTAAATGGCAGAATACTTGTAGAATATGATTATAATGATCTTAGCAAATGATCCTCAACCAATTCAAAATTATGTGATTAAGACCCCAAGGAGCTAAAGCAAGCACTTTGCTTTATTACCTTCCAGCTTCTTGGATAGCCCTGTTTGTGTTAATTCATGTGAAAAAAACCAAAAAAACAAAAAACGAAAAAAAAAAAAACAACTAGCTTTTTAAAAAAAGTTAACTTGGACTTTTCTCTGTGATTAGTTTGGAATTTTGTGAAGGGTGGATTCCAAATGAACCAATGTAACTGTAACATCTCATCTATTTCAAATATAATTGGCCTAGCTTTCTATTAGTTGAAGAGTCAAGCATAATTTATGAATGTTAGAAGTCAGATATCTTCAAATAGCATCTGAAAAGATAGGCATATATATTATTCTTCCAGCTTTCCCTGTGTCTGTTCTTGTATCCTTCTGTTGAGAAACTGCTTTTAGGTCTAAGTTAGGTTATGTTGCAAGTCAATGGAGAGTCAGCTCCCACTGCAGATGATCTGCCTTCGGCTTGAATTATCTCAGGCAGACATCCTGGCTAGCTGCAGTGCAAAACTCAAGCCTGAAAAGACCTAAGTTTGTCAGCCCACTAAGTTCAAGATGAGAAAAGAAAAGGGAAATTCTATCTTTTCTGGTGCTTTTCCCCTCTTGGTTTCCCCACTAAAAATCAATAATGTGGTCGATAGTTGGTTTTGAGTTGTTCACTACGTGCTAGGGTTTTTCTGATGTAAACCTTTGGTGTCTGGGCTTCAGACATTATAATGTATCAGGGAAGGTTTGATAGCTGCCACGGCCATCCTAGGTTACATTTTATTCCCTGTGACAGCCTCTGTAATGTGAGAGGAGAAGTACAGATCAATTTTTATACCATTTAGTTGTTGGGGGGAAATTTTTTTCCAGGAATTGATTGTTCTTTAAAAAATTTACCATATTTATGTATTTTTCTTCTAAACAGCAAAGGCTAATAAAATGAAGCCTTTGCAAAAAAAAATTTTTTTTTAAAAGCAGTTCAAGCCTTACTCTCAATCCTTAAGACATGGTTATATCCTGTTTAGAATGTCTCGAATTCTTTTTACATGAGCAGGAATGATACTTTTAATTTTAAATGTATCAATTTGGGAGAACCTGATGTCCTTTCTTAGCAATAGTCTGGAATGGTAAAATGAGGAAGAGAGTAACACAATGTCAGCTGTAATGCTTATGTGGTTTTAATGTAGATTTTGGTTACTTTGAAACTTTAGGGTAGTATTTATGGATATTGAATCATTATGGGTAATGAATAATAATAATGATGTCTTATGAATGTTTTAATTTTCATTTTAATCCTTTTTATTAATTCTCTTGCTATTTCAATGAGTAACTCTTAAATTTTCTCTTCAAAAATAATATTTTACCTGTTTTATTTTTCATTTTAATATTTATTCTTCTTCAACATAGTAACTCTTATACGAATTATCCTTGAAAAGCTTTAGGATAACCACTAGTATGTTCAGTGAATACAATGATGATAAAGTTGTGTTTGTAATATATCTTCAAGTTTCAAAAGATAGATTAGTAAATAGATTGAAAAGGTTTTATAAAATTGTGTTGAAACAGCATCTTACAGAAAAGCAGCTTTTAAAACACTGAATATATTTATTTGAAATAATTGTTAAATATTTGAACAATAATATTTAAGTAAGTACATAGGAATCAGGCCTGTTATCCTCAGACTGTTAGATATCAATCATGCTGTATTAATGAAAAGGATTTGGTATAATCTCATAAAGAAATAGGCAAACTCTGGGCTTTCCTCTCTAGTAAAAATATATCATTCATGTCTTCCATTACTGTGCTATAATTATGGTAAGTGAAGCAGAATGGAATCGATAGAGCAATTTATCAATGCATTCCAAACTATTCTAGCATAGTTTACGTCATGCTACTGCAGATACTGTCATTCAATAAAGAGGCATCTAATAATATCAAGATTTTAGACCGATCCATTTCAGCAAAATGTTTTCCTATGTAATGTCCTAATTTTGGTCATGGTTTGATTAATTGTTTCACCACGTATGAAATTATATGAAGTAAAAATATTACCTTCGATATTATTGAAACATTGACTTTCAATAGAGACTTTTAAAATGTAGTCTTCAAGTTTAAAAAGTGCTGCAATATTGTAAACACTGTTATTAGTGCATGAATTTAAACTTTTTATGTGCCTTTATGAGTTATATCAGAATTGGAACTAGAATACAGGCCAGATAGTCATCATGCCCCAAGAAGCATTAAAATTCAAGTAACAAATATTTGGCTAGGGATATTATTTAATGACTCTAAAATTTTTGCCTTTTAACATCATAAGATTCAAAATTCTTTATGCTTTACCACTTTATTTATGACTTAACTGTAATAGCAGACTCATAGAATGATTCGTTTATTTAGATTCTTTTTTCACAAAACTTTACACAATATGGTCTTTTTACCAAAAACCATACCCCCATACTGATATGTTATTGAATATTCATAATATTGACAGGAAGACACCAAATTCTACATTAAAGTGTTAGTTATTTCAGTATGGAAAAATATATTTTCAAATCACTTGTCTGTCATAATCCTTTTTCAAATGGTGGTAAAATTATCACCCAGTGTCATTTTAATTAATTCATCTTTCTACAAAATTACATAGGTCTGATAATGATGCCAGAGTCACACCAATGCAAAATTATCCTTTGAATTTCAGATGACCTTGTAGACCTTGAGAATGCTTTTAAGGTCAGAACTTGCTTTAAGTTAAAAATACTGAAACTTAAGGAGGAAGAGTGAGATTGAATATAACAGTGTTTTCTGGAAATATACATAAATCTTGGTTTTGTAAAAAAAAAATCAACTTATACAAAGTTTTCCCTTATTGTTTTCTTTTTGAACTAGTTCTAAAGATTACCATTTTGATTTATAATTTCTTTACCTAAGGAAGAGTTTTGTGTTTCCTGGCTCCTGCCTCTTGAGTTAGTTTCCATGAGCTCATAGTATATTAAGTGGTACCTAGTGTTTTCTAGATTATGTGCAATGGTGTGTGATGACAGTGTTGCTTTCGCCCTTTTATTTTGTATCTTGAACTTGAATGGACTTGGAAATGTTTGACCGTAAGTTGTGCCTATACTTTTTGGCCATTTTCTTCCTTCTTTATACCTCCCACTTTCCTACCTACTGGTGCCCCTCCAATATTGGGTGGTGTTTTTGTTTGTTTGCTTGTTTGTTTTTTTAAAGGGCTTGTCTGCTACAGGGCTAAAGGAGTCAGATTTTAAGCGGCTTTTGCGCTATGTGTTTAAGAAAATTGGGGTGTCATTACCTCAGTGAAGATGTTTTAAATTGTTTTGTTGGCAAGATTTATTGAGGGTTATTTTACCTGAATCCGCATTGTATTGCTTAATGTGGACTATTTTAAACTAGCATTCTATTTAAACAGTGTCAACGAATTCTGAGAGCTTGCCAGACAAATTCTCAAAATGGTTGCCAAGCTGTAAGATGGCTGCCAAGGTCTGTGCACAATGAACAGGTTCAAAATGGTGATCAACGTCTCAGAATTTGTTGGTTAGGTTTCCCCACCGCCACCTCCCTCATGCAACTACTATCCAAAAAGGAAGGGGAAAAAAACCCGAAGATATAAGACTTGGCACCAACTCCTTGGCACGGTTGGTTAAAGTGTCATCCAGACATTCAAGGAGTTACCGTGCACTACGTGTTTCTCATGCTTGGCAGAAGATGATTCAGGGGAATACGTGAACTGAAAAAAAAAAAAAAAAAACAACAAAAACCCAAAACAAAAAAACACTGTAAAATAGCACGGCCATTTTCTTTACTTTATCTAATATGCACCAAATAATTTTTCAGAAAGGAAAGAAAAAAAGTCTAGACAAGGCAGTACTTTCAAAGAGCTTTCTAAATGAGATCGAAGAGCGTTAACTGAGACTTCAGCCTGTGCCTTTTTGTACTGCTTGCCTAAAGTGGCACAAACTTTATACACAACAGGTTTAAGATTTATTTTAGTTTTGCATTTGTTTACTGAAGTTTATAGCAATTGCTTTCTGGCAGTTGTGCTACTTAGCAGATTGAAATAAAATCATAAGGGTGAATTAAAACATACTGCTGTTAGTGCTGATTAGAATTTTAGCTTAGTGTAAATACCGGATGCAGGGTCCAACTTTTCAGACACTTGGCATAAGCTCAATAGGGATCTCCAGGCTACACAGGAGACAGTGTGTATGTACTTGGATGCTTTTAAAATTCTTGGATAGGTGGAACAGTACTACTTTTGCCTGCGTATTAGTTCATTGTGCTGGCTCTCTAATGTGCTTGAGTCCCAGGGTAAATAGAAGAATCTGGGGGAAATGATAATAAGAGAAAATAGTTTTAAACTTAAAAAAAAAAAATGGGGAAAAGAATTTTATTTAAGAGTTGTGAAGTTTTTACTGTGTTTTGGTTAATGATATAAATAACTAGTATTAAACTTAACTTGAAGAGCTGTTGGATGTGTGGTATTTGGAAGAATGATCTAATAGCAAATATATTTCTACAGCTTGTTAAAATGTTCTCTATATGGAACTTTTAAAAAATATACGGATGAATTAACTTCTCTGAACCGTCAGTTTAGTCATTGAATTCCCTAAATAAGTCTTCTGGGCTAGGTTTTATATTCTGTTTGAGACTTGAATTCCTAAAAATAATTTAAAACTTACAAAGCCTTTTATTTAATGCTTAAGTAGCTACTCAGTAAAAGCTAGTTGTTGTGGAAGTGGTAGTGTTTTTTCGTTTTTTGTTTTTGTTGTCAGAAGTGGAGCCAGCTAGTTTACATAGTTTGAGCTTTTGGAAATCTACAACGTTAGAATTTGCTCAGTCATGGAGACCCTAGATGGTAAGGTGTACACCGTGAGTATACTTATTTCAAGAGGTAACTAAGATATGTGACTTTTCAGTCTTTTTTTTTTTTCCACTGATTTACTCTTGCTGTTTAGTCAACAATATTTGTAGCCATGTAAGCCTCTTGTATGTTCATTTCTAGTCTTTTCTCTCATAGTAGACAGTTGTCAACCAAATCATTCAATAGGTGAAACCAAATGTTATTGACAGCACTGAAATTTGAACTCTGTATCCTTTATTGTAAGAGATCAATGTCCATTAAGATTCTTTGACTCTGGAAATTTAAACATAGAGTTATGGAGGCATTTAGGGGTTAGTTGGACAAACTTATGATATAGAAGTTTTACACTAGATTCCTTAATACATATTTACAGAGTGCATTTGTAATGTTATACGGTATTACAGATTTCATATAGTTTCATTAAAAGTCATTCTTGTTAATTCTTCTATATCATACTGTGAGTTAGTTATAGGGAACCAGAATAAAAGCTTTTTTTAAAATTAAAAATCCAGAGTCCATGTCTCTTTACAATAAATCCTAGTAGCTTTTTAATGATCAAAACTATTACTATCTGCCAATTTCTTTCTATTACATATTCATTAGAGTATAGGTGAATAATATGGTGGCAAAAGTAAAAATAATGTCATTTAAACATATGCACTTTTTACCTTGTTCATAATGGATTATGTCCATGAATATGTAAGCAAGTAGAATTTTTTTTTCCAAAATGTCTGGAGCTTGAGATAATTCTAGATCTTATAATATAAACTACCAATCTTGGGCAATTTTTAGGTAGGTAGAGTAAGGTATGTTTTTGCAAGTTTCCAAATAATTCATCAGCATATTTGCATATATAAGAAGTATAGTATTTTTAAAAATATTTTGAGAAAAATTCTATTCAGTTTGCCATTGTATATAGTCCATATTTTAGATTAGCGAATGACAAAATCTTTTCTTCAGGAAAATTTTAATATTTTAATTTAAAATAGTTGTTTGTGTTTTAAACTTATTTAGTGATTGTGCTTTAGTGATGTGCTTTTCTACATAGTATCTGTGTAAAATTAGTACATGCAGTGTTTGCTTCTGTCTACCCAAGTATGTATAGAGATATAAATTTTACATTCTATATAGTAGCTTTCTGCATAGGGCAACCCAAACAGCTGTTATTCCTTTTTATAGCTTCTTTAATCTATGTGCCAACAAGTCAGTTTACAAAATCTGTTTTGTTGATGACTGCTGCGATAATAATTGTGGTGTTTTGTGGCTTGGCAAAAGGCTGGGGTCTCCTCTGAGGACTCTTGCCAAAGGCTTTGAAGGGGTTGAGGTAGATTCACTGCCAAAATGAGTCACCACTCTCTATTTTATTTAGTGTCCTTCTGCCAAGGCCTTAGACACTTTCTGTTTTCATTCTTTTGTAGGCTTTCCTCCCAACATTGTGGTTTTCTTCACAGCCAGAGGCCTGGGTCTGCCAGGATAGGTGAGAGAAGCTGGCTACCCTTTACTAAACGCCAGTTTGCAGTAAAACTGAAGGGCTGGGGGTTTAGCTGTTGTGTGCCTTGAATAAATATGTGAGTTTAATTATACAGTTATGAATGATAAATAAAATGATGGACTTAGATCATCTATATAGTCACCTGGATTTGGGTCAGAAATTCTCAGAAGAGCTTTTTTTTTAATTTTTTTTTATTTTTAAGGAGCACTCAGATAATGTGACAGTATTTCAGTGATTTTCATAATTGAGTGTTAAAAAACCCTAGATTATTCATGAGTTCTGGCTATAGTCCCAAATCTTGAATTTTTCCTCAAACAAAAGAGCACCACCCCCCTCCTTTTAAGTGGCCAGATATTTTGCTTCCCATAAACGTATTTTCAACACACAGCTAATAGACTTCAAAAAGCAATCCTAAAGATTTTATTCCTACCTGTCTAGATTTAAAATGCCACCTGTAATTGGACTCATGGATATAAATTGCTAGTTTATTGTCTTTGATATATTAAGAGATTTAAAAACTTTTTTCTCATTAAATACTTTTAGTATATTGAAATAAATTGGATTAAATGTCCTCTTGCTAGGTTTTTCTGTCTCAGATATACATCATGTGTAGAAAGATGATGGGAATAATTTGAATTTTCAAAACTCAAAAGCAAAAATGGCATTTTATACATTAATATGAGGAGAATTTAGTTGGACAGTTTGATGATTTCCAACCCAGAAATTTAGATGGCTTTGTCTTAACCAAAGTTATTACACCATCCTAAAATCTAATAAACTATGTAGGCAGAATTAAATTGAGGTATGTAGTTGTTTTTAAAATAACTATTCATTGTGTTAGCTATTTAAACATGATATTCATAGTAAAACATCATTATAACATCCCCTGAAAACATTTCCATAATTGTAAAGTATATTTTCAAAGTTCAAAGTCCTAACTGTTGGCACCAAATATTTTCCACATATTATGGCCCAAGCTTTAATCCTCAGGAAGAAAAATGCTATAAAGGTGGCTTTATTTAATACTCTATTTATAAAAGAAATGTTATTAATAATATGTTATTAGTACTTATAAATATTTCAGTTAGAAAATATATAATTACATAGGTGAAGAGTCAGATAATATTAGGATAAATATTGACAGGGATCATTCACCTACAAAGGTCAGTCATTAACACCAAAATAAGTTAATGTATGTGAAAGTTTTTTGTAAATTGCAAAATATTATATAATATCCACAAGGCTAAGTTTTGATTTCCTTTTCGTTTTCTTATTATCAAGCTTTCTTCTCCAGGTATCTATTTCACAGTTTTCATTAAAAACAGCAAAAATAAGCAAACAGAAACAGTTACTGAAAACCTGTGGTTACTCTCTAATAGAAATTAATTCGGAATTTAAATACTTAGAATTCACGGCAAGATTCCAAGACTGAAATTCTTTTGGATGATCTATAAACCACTCAATCCCTGGTTAATGCTCAAACCATGTGAAAAGTTCCAGGTGAAGTTCAGTTTGAGCCCTGTCTGAACCTTATAAACTGAGCGGAAATATTGTAAACCCTGTGTGAACGCCAAACAATCAAAGTAACTTAACCTGGTATGTCTAATTAAAACCCACTATTTTCTAGTGGCTACTTTATGTGTCCAAAATTTGAAGACAAGCTTTGCAATTGTGTGTGACCTGTTTAATTTTGGAAGGCATGAATCATGAGCTACTTAGTATTTAAATATGGTTATCCTGTTGTGAAGATCTAATAATAATGCTGGTCAGAAGAGGAACTGGAACTCTTTGCAAGTATTAATATTCTCAGGATCTCTCAGAATAGGTAGGCAAGACATAAATATACTAATAGTAATAGTTGCTTTTTAGTAGTGGTATTAATAGTAGATACCTTCATAACATTATTTTGAAATACTAATGCTATCTTTTATTTATACTGAAATGTTATACCAAATGTTTAAAATAATATTTTCTCTATATCATTTTCCATGACAGTGAGAGTTGATAGGAGTTATTATTGCTTCCTTTATGCAAAAAGGGAAACAGATTCACTGATCAGTTAAGTCACTTAGCTTCCAACTTAGTTGCATGACTTCACATACTGGTACATTAATCTTTTGGGGTTTTAGTCTCCTCTTTTGAAAATTGAAGGTGATGGACTAAAATGACTTCTAAGATTCCACCCCATTCTAAAATAAATATCTGGAAACACCTCTGCTATAGATTTAGAAAGCCATTTCCAGAACCAGAAGCAACAGAAGCAACAGTCTTTGTGTCAATGATCATTTTATCCCTTTTGAAGATTGGATGACTAACCCATTGAGACTATATTAAATATAAACCACTAACCTAATTTCCCTGATTAATCACCATAATCAGAAGTGCAATCATAGTTACCACTTACTGAATGCTTACTGTCTTAGACATTGTGTGCTAATATATGAATTAGTTCACCAGTCCTTCTGTTGTTCTTTACTAGCCTTGGTATCTTAGTATATAAACTATTTTATTAAGTTGATAAAGCATTTTGCATGACTGTTTTTACAGGCCAGTGTCCTGGAATGGTCAGGAGCTCTGAACTCATTCACCTTCATGTCTATGTTGACAGTTAACAAAAATGAGGCCTTTCTTTCAATCTCTTAATCATTTTGCTTTGAGTCTTTGTCTCATGATACATTTTGTAGGCATTAGTTAGTTTCATTTGTAGGTCCATCCATGCATCCACCAGCTGGGTGGTGTATGAAGCCTTTTGGACACTGAAGAGAACTAGATGAGTAAGAAACATTTGTTGTCTTCAAGGAATTTACAACTCCTAAAGTTACAAGTACACTATAAAAAAGTGTCAAGGCACACCTTAAGTTCACCATCTAAATGTGTAATAAATTCATCACTTAAATAGCATTTTCAGATGGGCAGACGTTGAGATGACTCTGAATAAAGTGTGCACTTCACAGACTTTCATGTTTCACTCTTAGATATGAGGCCATGCTCTAAAGAACTGAGCTTTTAAAATGCATGTGTTTAGCCCAGTTCTAGGTGCTAAAAAAGTAAATAGTTGCTGAGTGCAGTCCTATTATCAGGCAGTCAGCAATATCTTTGGAGCAATTACTATATACAAAACACCACACTAGGCACTGTCGGTTGTAGGATCAGCTCATTAATGCTGTTCTCCAGGTCCTTGTTAATGTTGTGCAGACCTTGTGACAGGTGTTACTGCTTCCAGCCTGACACAGTCCATTGGGGGCACACTGTCATTGCACTTTATTCCATCTTTAATGGGTGGGGGAGGCGAGAAGACAGCCTCAGGCCATTACTGACATCATCACCACTTCTGCTTTGCTGAATGGTCTGTTTGGTGCCTACAAGCATTTGGCCTTTGAGTTGAGTTGCTGCCACCATTGGATTCCTTGCAGCTATAATTATTTCACAGCTGGGCAATGGTTTTAACTTAAAGAAGGAATATTCATCTCGGCCAGAAAGAGTCTTTTCCTGACATGATCTTGAGAAATTTCTTATGTTTATTAAATGAGAGAGTAAGTATCCTCATGACCTCCTTTATTAAGTGTTTCCTGGTTTTGAACTTGTTGTGTTTTGTGACAATGTTATCTTGTATAATTATTTCGGAACCCTTAAAGGACTAAATTTCCTCTTTAAGAGTTTGAAATATTTTTTCCCACATATTTAGGGTGATAAACAAACATTGGCCTAAGGTAGTTCTGAAATATCTTATTTGATTCAGCCCATCTTCCAGTACTTAGGTTTCAGCCGCTGAACTAGATGCAAAGAAAACAAAGACCTGACCTAACTATGCATCGCTGTAGCTGGGGAGACAAATCTATGTGCAGACTGTGATGCAATGCAAGAAGGAAATAAAATGTGTAACAGTGCAAGCACAAATGCATGCACGATTATGATCTGTGTGCGTAATGATGCAGGATAGTGCTTTAAACGGAAAGACTTGGGCAAGATGAATCTTGGAAAACCCCATGCACAAAACTTCTTGATGCACAACGCAGACAGCTTCCTAAGATTAAAACACAGCCATTAGAGGGAAGGTTTCAGGCTGTCTGGAACCCCCGAATTTGACTTTGCTGACAGAACTAAAGTAAAAGCACCTACCTCTGCTTGTGATCTTTTGTTTCTCCAACGATGGTCTCTTTCGGAGGCTCTGTGTTCTTTTGGTTGCAGCAGAGCTTTTGCCTGTTATTAAATTGCATAGGAAAGTCTGAGACAATCGATGAAAGGGATATAAATGTTTATTTAAAGCCATTCAGAAAGTTTTCTTGTGAAAGATGGGCATACAGCAGTGTAAACCTAAAGACCAACTTAAACAAGAAACTTCCACTTTAGGTGTGCTCAATAATATTCAATGACCATTTCTGGGATATTACAAAAACTTTTAGACCACTTAATTATAACTGTATTAGTAACTAAAAAACTGCCAATTAAATCCCCCACAAATTCCACGTCCTTCTGTGCATACTCACTTCAAATGTTCATTGTGAAATAGCATTAAGGCTCTAAACTTGCTTTAGTGATTTTACAAAAGTAAGGTAGAGTCTCATGGTCCCTGAAGTGATATATTATTGGAAAAGCATGCATACAATTTTAATTGATTCTAACTTTTAAGTATGCAACCAATCTGTCCATATCTCCTTTTAATTATTTATCTGAGTGATGAGAGATAAATAGGTAATCATTTGGTGATCCATTCAAATATCTGAAAACAGAGGCATCCATCTTTTATATGACATGCATTCTGAAAGATAGCAAACAGTACATTTTATTTTGCAAGTTTAATTATTATTTTTTATAAGTGCAAACCATTTAAATTACAACTTACTTATACAAGATGCTCAATAGATATTTATTGATCAAAAACTGGCTGCAAGAATTAAATTTATGAAACTAAGGGAAAAGAAGTTAGCACATAAGAAATAAATCAATAAATTCTCTTCAGAAATAAATATTTTAATAAACCAAAAGGTTTCCTAACCAAATGTTTTAGTTAGGACAAACAATGAAATAATCCCACAGTAAGGCAATTAATTTAGCCAGCACATTTTAAAAGTATTTTATATATGCTTAACACTGTGGTGTTTGCTATTGAATGTGAGAGGTGGAGGGAATGTATCAAAATGAGTAATTATTATGCTCCTGTTAACAGGTTTGACTTTATTAGAGAATAAAGTAGAGAAACAGTGAATTCAAGGAAGCAAGTGCAGTGTAGGTTGGAGTCATCATGGATGTATGCTTCCTGGAAGAGATAAGAAAACAAAACATACAATTCCTTTTCTAGGAAAATATTTGTGAATTATGGTTGGTTAATACAAGTACACAGGAAGCGTAGAGAAGTTTTCAATGCATTTTCCATAGATTTTTCCCCCATAGTGTTTGTAAGATGCTGTGCACAGGCACGGCTCCTTGTCCTGGTCCTTTATGCTGAAAATGATGGTTTTAATTGGATTGCTCCTCTGGAAGTGAGACAAAGAGTACGTTGCTAAAAGCTTCTGGAGGCCATTTTCAATATTTGTTATAATTTAAGTGCTAGAAATGTGCTTCCATTTACATGTAAAAGCAATAAAGCCTTCTGTAAGCATAGTCTCTGTAAGACTTCTTATGATATTGCCTATTTAAATACAAGCAGACAAAAATTATTTTTAACCTCAGACTAGAAGACCAACTCCACATTTCTCCTCTGCAACTTTTTGGCCTCTTTTTTTGATTCGGCTCTCAATCACAATTTAAAAAGTATTATGTCAGCTCCATATAATCCAAATGGTGTGTGTCATAAATATTATTTCTATATGATTAGCGGAATTTTTCACATTTAACTAAGATGTCCACTAGAGCCTAAAACTTGAGGATGTTTGTGTTCAGAGATAACTTAAGAGTTTATTGCTTTATTTTTTGTTTGTTTGTTTGTTTGTTTGTTTTGAGGTACCAGGACCAGGGATTGAACCTGGAATCTCATATGTGGGAAGTTGGCGCTCAACTACTGAGTCACAAGGCTGAGTTGTTTTGTTTGTTTGTTTGTTTGTTTGTTTTTTTCTGTTTGTTTGCTTGTTGTTTGTGTTTTTGTTTTTAGGAGGCACCGGAAACTGAACCCAGGACTTCCCATGTGGGAAGCAGGTGCTCAGCTGTTTGAGCCACAGCCACTTTCCTATTGCTTTACTTTTAACAGCAGGACTGTTAATTTAGATTTAAGTGTTAAAACATAAAGTTCCCAGATCTATATGAATAGATAAATACATGAAGCAGGTTTTGAAGTTAAATGGCCTATTCCGAACAGTATGTTTCTTTTTATCATCTGAATTGAAACCTTTAGAGGGATACATATTCAGACAAAATTTAAATTGTAAGAAAACCACGGGGCCAGTTTATTGCCTCTTGAAATGTATGTTGGGGTATTGAAATGTTCTGCAGAATATTATGAATGTAAAGTGAAAAGGCTCTCTTTATCTCCTTTCAAAGCCAAGTCCAAGCTTTTGTTTTCATAGCATTGCCATTGAAATAGACACTACACCAATACTTTAAAAAATCTTACTTTTCGTTTTTAGGAATTATATTTAATATCAAGGGTTTTACAATAGAATAATTTAGTTGTGTTTAACACAGAAAAACTTGTTGAAAACCAGTGAAGACTTGGTTCATCTGAACTCTAGCTTGGTTAAACTCATTTTACTTTTGGATATTCCATAAATTTCAGACATCATTTTCTGTCTTTTCTATATATGAGATTTCCATACACACAGAAAATGATGGAAAGGATGGAGATGCTTTAATTTCCCCTATTTTCACGTTTGTTCCATCTCTCTGTGCTTGTTCTTTGTTTAAATAAACTCTTGTGGTATGTCTTTCACACATCATCGCTCCTTGCTTCAAAGACTTCTTTTAATAACTTAGCCCTGGCTCACTTTTCTTCTGCATGTGAAATTGATTTAACTAAAGTGTGTGTGTGTGTGTGTGTGTGTACATGTGCGCGCCTACATGCACACACATCTGTACAAATAAAAAATTCACTGGAAAGGAACGTCTATGATCCCTGGCTTATTTTAAATATATATACACCCACAGAACTTGTAGAAGTGGGAGAACCTAAGTTGAGAGTCAATCTGCTTTTGAATTCCAGATTTTTCTCCTCATGCTGTCTCAGTTTACTCAACCTGAGAAAGGATAATAATATGTACTTTGCAAAAGTTGCTGTGTTGCTGTCGTCATCATTACCATCTATATATGTAAATAATTTTGTGATATATTTGTTTTGAAGCTGATGCTAAGTTGGCTGTTATTAAGTCAACTGATAATAACCAGAAGGTTGTGATCAAGGCTTTGCATTGCTAAGAGATTGATCTTAAGTATAATAAAGTGAAAAGTGATAGTTAAACTAAAAATCTTAAAATATTAAAAAATCATTATAATACTGTCTATGGGATTGTTTTGAGTTGTCAAACCAATTGATATTTAAATGAGAATAAATTTTCCATTAACATAGTGTCTCCAATTTTAAAAAATGTTTCCCCAATCACATTTAAATGAATAAAAGTTATAATTTTCTGATAGTGGTACAAAATAACAAAATATAATATAGTTTAGGATCTAAAAATACTGCATTAGAGGTTAGGCCATCCAATTATTTTACTTGCTCTTTGAAAAATTTGGTTCTGATTAAATGTTAATCACCTGTAGCAAGTAGATACAGATAGCTATTTAGTTACCATTTAAAATACAGTAACTCCAATCAGAAGTTCTAAGTTTTTCTTGGTATTATTGATACTATACCAGAAAGTTGAAAAAGATGCCCTTTTCAACGTTGTGTTCCAGCATCCAAGCATCAGTGCCTGTTCATAATGTCCAATCAATGGCTATTTCAAATATATTTTCTTTGGGCAAACTCTCACAGTAGAAGCCCTGTGTTAACCTACTTACGACATTAACTAAGATTTAAAAATTTTTCAGTAACATACTAACTATGCCTACAGCATGTTTAAGGCTCACGGCCAATAGATATCTACAGGTACACCCTAGCACTTTTTTTTTTCCCAGTTGTGTGCTTACCAACATATTCTCAGACTTGTTAATATGTCTTATTTTATTGGGCTATATAATTTAATTAAATATATGTGAACTGATGACATACAAGTTCAAATGAAAAAGAAAGTTTTATTTGTATGAAACTAAGCCAATGTTTTGGAAATACTCAGTAAAGGTGAGTTACAAATATTTCTTTCAGGTTAAGTGTGGGGAAAAACAAGTGTAAAAGATTGGGGATGTTTACAAAAACCTAAAGGACTAGATGCTCAGATTACTTAGAAATATCTTTAAATTCTCCCTCTACTTTATAAAAATGAAACTGGAAATCTTATCTGAGGGAAAACTTCAAGAAAGATGCTGCAGAACTCCAATTAACAGACCATAATTAAAATTAAGACCTTGTCCCTACATAAAAAAGTTGGCCAGAGAATGTGCATATATAAGCTTAGAGTTAAAATGTTTACGGTATATATGTCTCATTTAAAAATTTTATCTTCTTTGTCCAATTTTTAAAAATAATCAGCTACTAGTTCCAGTGATATTGGATATGAGAACTTCTACTTTATCCCTTATTCATAGTGTTTACGGAGTTTAAGGGATGTTCTATTTTCTTCCTAACAAGGGAAAGGAGAGAGAGTTGGCAGATGGGGTCGTATCTTGGGATGTGAAACTTATCAAAAGCCAGGACCTAAAATTAGTTTGTGGGGTTGATATTCTGCAGTTGGTCCACTTTTGGATTCCATAAAGAAGAGGTTCCAAATGGTCTGATTATAGGCATTGTGGACTAGCTTAGTGGAGCAGTGGACAACTTGGAGGTCCAACTGGCAGAAGGTTAATGTCCCAAAAGTTGAGCATACCCAAGAAATAAGGTAGTACATGGGAAGATGAAACTAATCCAGGCAGTTGTTTAGCATCAGGGAGGTGTGTCAGCAGGTAGCATGTCTCCAGGTACTAGCCTGGGGTTCAGTGAAAGGATTCCAGTTCCTGGGAGGCCAGTAGGGAAGACCAAGTCAGTGTCTCCAGTTCCAGATGAGCCAAGGTAATTGGCCAAACACTCTGATACAAGAGTTGGCACTTAGGTTGCAACTTATCTGTTGGAGAAATGGCACAAATGACTGGTAACAAACTTGGAACAACTGACCCCAACATCTAAGGCCCACTGCGAATTTGAGTTTCTCATGGCCTCTGCTGTTTGAACATGGGAGAGCTCCAAGAATAGGAGTGTTATGCAACTGGGTGTCAAGTGGTTTAGGTGGGGCAGCAGAGAGTCAAGTGAGGACTGACTGTTCAAATAAGAAAGGGAATAAAATTGCTCAGTCTCTGTCTTCATGAAAACAGAACCTAATAGCCAGAAGACTAAGAGTTTTCCCAAAAAACCTGCTCTTTTCAAGAGGACAATAGAAGATGCATTTGCTCCTTTGGTTAGAATAACTATATCTAAATAAGATAAACCCTTTGTCTTTTTGTTTTGTTTTATTGTTGTTTTATCCTGACATCTACCGCTATGCCTGGCATAACAAAAAGAAGTGAATAGTTGTGTCTAAGTTGACCTGTCTTGATGACTTTTGAAATTCAGGTATATCCTAAATTAAAGAAAGTACAGATATTGTTACTTTTTAAAAAATCAGTTATCTACTTACTGTTTTCATAAATTTGGATTTCTTCTTTTGTTTATTTTTCTGTTACTGTGTCTTAAAGTGGGGCATACCTGTAGCTCAACTTAAGTGTTTATTTCATGTGTTTCTTCTTATGTCGTTTGTGGCACTGAAAGTGAGATCACATTTCCCAGGGTATGGGACAGTTCATTCAAAGGTTAGCCCACCTAAGTTTATAGTAGTTCTCTGTAATATAATCATGACTAATTTCCATGGTTGTTTTTGGAGACAACCATAGACTGTAATTATGTGTTAGCACTTTTAAAACCGCTCCCTGCATTGTCATATTGTTTTAAATGGGTTCTGTTTTAAAATGACCTTTCATGTTTTGATTGCAAGAACATAGCTTACACAGGTCTGTAGTTAGCAAAATACCAGGATACAGTAAATGATAGCGTGCCAACACAGCTCTAGAAGCATTTGCTAAACATCTCTTCCACTGCCTTTGGTTTAGAGGGGAAGATGGGGTCGGAGTGAGGGAATAGAACTTCCCTGCCCTTTAAGAGTAGAGCAGTTTCATTGGATAGGTAAGATATGACTTAGAATAACCAAGGCTCCATATGACAAAAGTGCATAACAGTTATACCAATGTAAAAAGGTGACACATGAAGTGTATGGTGTTTCATTTTTGTGATTCACTGTTTAGAAGACTCAGCAGAGTTAAAGTCCCATCTTTCAGAATTAAGGGCAGCAACACCATTTTATCTTTTGGCAAATGTTGCCCACATCTTCCCCAAATGGCAAATATCTGCATATAGTTAGTCATCTGGACACACCCTTCCCTGCTACATTTCATTGCGATATTAGTAATAGAATTTTAGTGCTAATTTAAAAGGCAGTCTGCCTTAAAGCAGATTGCATAGTTTGCACACTGTGAATTGTAATTAAAGTGTAAGGGATGCTTATTATGTCAACAACTGGCATGAGAACACCCGAGCAGCAGGTGACCCTGAGCATGTGACATTTGTGACAGCTAGGATCCCCTTTTCACTGGCTTAGTAATCTGAAAGTCCAAATTGAAAGAAGCCCAGAGGCTGTATATTTCATTGGATCCCAGGGGAAGTACAGTATACAGCTTCCTTCTGTTTTCCTGGGAGGTCGCCAGAAAGTTTGTAGAGCTCTGTTTCTGTCAGAGGCTCAAAAGAGAAAAGAAAAAGCACACACAAAACAAAACACCATACACACCACAAAACCATCCACTAATCACCCCCAGGACCATAAATTTGACATTTCCCACAGTCTCTCAGAGACCAAAGTGTTGCTGTGTCAGCAATATGTCCCTTGCTTTGACTTGTTAGGAAGGGAAGGCTCAATGTTCTAGCATTTTAAAAATGTTTACCTTTAATATGCAGTAATTCTTTTGGTATAAGACCACAAAAAATTATTGAGCACAGATATCATATGATTTACTTTAAATAGTTTTGTATTATATTCTCTTTATCTTCTAAAATGGGGTAGAAGTCTGAATTTAGAAAGATGAAACTATGAGTAATAGAGGAAATAGGCTAAGGAAGACATGCCATATGCATTTCAAATCTGATTGTGATAGGATAAACCACTTGATATGTGGTCACATTAAAAGTATACCACTTAGGAGATTCCAAACCTTTCAAGAGTGAGTTTTTATTGCATGTGTTGTGAAAATAGACGCTAAGGCTTTGGTTTGGGTGGAAGGTTCTGGTCTGTAATCTATCCTGGAACCTGACTGGCGGTTGCTAGAGTGAGTTGAAAATACTTCTCTTCTTAACTTGGTACCTCACATTGGATTGTAGACTTCTTACTGTCTTGGAGTTCCCATGTCACAGAAATGGAAACTTTGGAACATTTTAGCTTACCTTTGGTAATACAACTCTTTTGGTAGTTGATTTTGAACTTAGGGCTCAAGCTTCCCACATCAACTGATGAGGAAGACGAAATTTAATCCCAATAGGAGATCTTTATAGCCCCACATACCCCTAGCATACCTTTTAGTCCTTATGTGTTGTTAGATTTAAATCAGAAAGTAAGATTTCTATCATCCTACTGACTCCACTTTTTTTGTTTTTTGTTTGTTTGTTTGTTTGTGTGTTTTTGGTCAAGAGAGAAATATTGAAAGAAGAGTTAACAGTTGTAGTTGTATGCTTGTGTGTGACTGTATATGTATGCATACTTAACGGCCTGGGAAGAGAATTCCATGGCCTGAGTGAAGAAATACCATTTTTATAAATTTGGTAAATAAATGAAAACCATCCAACTTTGCAGCTGCATTCAAATGTCATGATAAAAAGGACATGGAGGATATAGGCCATTTTATATCATCACGTATCATGCAGAACTGTGTGGGAGAGAGGGTGGTCTACAGTCTGAACTGTGGTCCATGCTTGGTGGCAAAGCCCCAAAATGTGTATATCTATTACAGGTGTTGTGCCACGCTGATGAAGGATGTATATGTGGGAGGTTGTGGGAGGTGTGGGAGGTGGGGTATATGGGTACTCCTAAAATTTCTGTGTAACATTTATGTAAATCGATGTATCCTAAAAAAAGGTGTTTGTTTTATTAAAAATTGAAAAAAAAAAAAAGGACAGCCAGGAAAGCGGATATGGCTCAAGTGATTGAGCTCCCACCTGCCACATGGGAGGTCCCAGGTTTGGTTCCCGGTGCCTCCTAAAAAAGACAAGCAAGACAGCAAGCTGACATGATGAGCTGATGCAACAAGATGATGCAACAAGAGACACAAGGAGGAAAACATAATGAGAGACATAACAAAGCAGGCAATGGAGGTGGCTCAAGCGATTAGGTGCCTCCTTCCCACATGGGAGGTCCTGGGTTCGGTTCCCCGTGCCTCCTAAAAGAAAGACAAGCACACAATGAACAGACACAGCAAGTGCAAACAATGAGGGGTGGGGGGAAAATAAATAAATTAAATAAATCCTTTTAAAAAAAAAGGACAGCCAGTTGTTTTTATTATAGTATACTATTTTAGCAAATGTGCAAATTATTTTTTTCTTTTTATTATTTATATTTTTCACGGTCAGTTCCTTTATTCAACTAGAGGGAAAACTAGTATCCTTACTGGAATTTTACCTCAGTTACCCAGCGAGGGGAGGAAAGAATAGGTTGGGAGGATGTGACTAATAAAATTTGTCTGTCTATGCTGCCTATGGTTAGTTAACTATTCATCAATTTTTGTAACGGAATATGTGTTAGTGCAGAGAAAGAAAATTGTCCCAGGTCATAGATTTTCAATTTTTTACTATACAAAATATATAAATATATAAATAACAACTAAGCAATTTTCAAAACTGTTGGCTAATTTTGGAAAGGGTATACTCTACCGTAGGTTAGGTTTATAATAAAAATATTAAGAGTCTTCTGAGATTTTTGCCTACATAAAGCCAAAAATAAGAGCTGCTCAGTTGAGTAAAATAGGGTGTGGCAATCAGGCTACATGTTGGATTGGTCTAATGACATTTTCAACACAGGGTTGTTATCTGTCTTCTTAAATGCATGATAGAATGAAAACCAAAAAGGAATTTTTCATTTCACGTTTTTAATGATCTAAATTTAATCTCTTGAGAGAGCACCCTTATTAATATGCTAGTCCAAGCATGGTTTGGTAGCATCACTCCTCTGCTACTTAGTAAAGTGTTTTTGCCCTCTGATATATACAAGGGAACTCCAGAAATTAAAAAATGAGAAATGCAGAGGCCTAACATTCTATTGTGATTTTCTATAGTAGGCACCTAAAAGGATTTCTCACTTTAAACAAAATTTGATTGCAAAACTAGACTTCTCTGATCTTAACCTTATTCTTTCTACTACAGATAACAGGAAATGTTCTTAAAGACTCTAGTCACCCCAAATTTGTAAACAGTTGTCAGAATTGTCTCATGATTTGAATAACTCACTTTTAAATTCTATTATTTTTTCATTTCTGTTTCAAATATTGTATTATGTCTTAGAGGTTGTAGTAAGCACTGAACAAGACCATCTCTGATAGCCAGAAGAAAGTTGCTCTCCTATGTGTAACAATTTCAGGAATTTGAGCCCTAAATGAGAAATCCAGTTTTTGTTTGTTTGTTTGTTTTTTAACTGGATTTTGTTTCTTCTAGGAAATAGAAAAGTTTGTAAAAAACATCTCTGGAATGGTCCTTGCTTTAAAATCTTGCCCAGAACAGCATCTCCCCTCTCTGTTCTTCATTCAGGTCTCACTTATTGAGCATTTACTTTGTGCAGGTAGGAACCATGTGCCCGCAAGGACTGACAACTTGTTGAGAATGCAGATGGGAGTTATACACACAGAGAAATGAAATAAGAACCGAGCCAGGGTCTCAGGAACTAGGATGTAGGCAGCCCAGAGGAAGGAATAATTAATTCTGTCAAGAGGGAAGGAAGGGGTTCTGTCTTCATCCTTTTCTACACTTCATACCTTCTAAATTCAAGACAGGGTTCTTTGCTGTATAAATGTGACTAATAGGGATCTGGAAATAAAGTAATTACTTTTCATGCCTAAGAAGGGTGTTGGCATAAACAAGGTAAAAGCAAAGCCAGAACTGTACAGATAGAAAGCAATGAGTAAAGTTGTAATTAATATATTTTAATGACAATTTAAATTTAAAAAGACCAAGGGGGTACTTTGTTGCCATGAAGTTGAAAATGTGAGAATAGTAGTATGGGCTTGCTTGTGCACTAACAGTGTTAATTAAACTTTGCAATAGCTCATCACTCATTCTTTAGGCAAAGGGATTTTTAAGTTTCCAGGGGGTCAGCCTGTGTTGCAGTTTTGTTTTTAAATTTGGCTATGTTTGTGCTTATAGGAAAAAATCACAAGAATGGGAAAGGTGAGTTTTTGAACTAGTGAATTTGTTCAGCCAAGGCAGAGGGTCAATTTGAATAATTTAGACCTACAACATCTTTACCAGAAAAGTTATGTCTGAATTTTTCACAGCAACCACCTCACTGTTCTACTTTGCTTGACTTCTAGGTGCTTGACATCTATTTTCCATAAAATTTTTGAGAAAAAAATATTTGTACCCATTTATTTTATTTTCTCAAGGAACTTTCAAGCAGATTTTTAAATTTGGTAAGTACCAGGTACTATCCTGTTCTGTGCAATAAATGGTGATTTGCAGTTAGGGAATTCTTGGGAGGCTGAATGTCAGTTCCTTAGATTGCAAGCTTATGGTCATGAAGACTTTATGAAGGCAGAGCTTTGCAAGCGTTTTGTTCATTGCTCTTCCTCCATTGCTCAGAATAGTGCTTGGCACGTAATAGATGCACAATAAATATTTGTTGGTTTGTTGAGTGATGATGACTAAATGACTAGGAGAGTATATTATCAAGGAATTTTCATAGAGTTTTTATTTCCTTGATTGTTAAATGATTAGTAGTATTTTAATCACTATATCTATGAAAAAATTTCCAAGTTTCAGGTTTGTTAATGACATCTGAAACTCTATTCACTCTTTCACAATCATTAGTTTCTTGGGACATGCAGCTTTTAGCAAAAAGTGATTTAGACTCAAAGAATTTAAGAATTTTAGGAGAAATCTTGAGCTTGTTTAATTTAGTCACCTTAGAGATGAGGTAAATAATATCTAAGTTTATCCAGCTTCTAACAGTTGACACTGTATCCCAGATTTCCTGATTCTGAACCTGGTGTTCTTTTTTGGAAATTAAGCCCAAATACCTTTAAAACTTTTCCTCTCGGTTGCTCTCTTGATCTCTTACTTCTGAATACTTTCTAAGGACTAAACAGAGAATAATAAAGTGCTTTAGTAGAGGAGAACTCAGAGGTTAACTTAACTTTACGTGGAAGTGTTACAACCTACTGTAAGGTACAGCCAACAAAAAATGCAAGTTGGCCATCTGCCTTTCATGCGAAGGTTATTTTTCTTATTACAACAAAACTAATTAGTGGATTTTCTAATGTACGAAAATGTTACTGTTAGTAAAAGTTTCCTCAGTGTGCCAGAAAGCAGATGGTGGCAGTGAACAGTGTTTTCTTTTGCCAGGTTTTATATATGCTTTCTAAACCTGCAAGAGATTTTGCTTTTCCAGATTCAGATTTCTGATCTTTCTTATTTTAAAACAGAAATAGAAACTTGTATTTAAATG
>PVKH010004515.1:0-23253 GCA_004027955.1 Chaetophractus vellerosus | reverse complement strand
AGTACCTGAACGTTGCAGACTTTCCCTGCAGAATGTTTTCAACTCATTCCAAAGGGCCTTTCTCCTCTAACATAGGTCCTATCTTCAATGAACAAATAACATCTACTCAAAAGACGAAAAGAGCCCATAACTTGCATCCCCACACATTCAGTTGATGTTTTTTGAAGAGCTGTTTTTCCCTTGCATATTATGGAGCACAGAATATCTTTGAATGTTCTCAGTAACTTCAGCTTTCAAAGCTTTGGTTGTTCTCTTTATAGTCTACTTATGTAACCTGAGAACACTGTGTGCTGCCCTAGTGGCTGAAGTACTCCTCTGTTTTTGGATTCTGGCCCTTAAAATAACTTATTCCTTTGTCTTTGGATTTTGGGTAAATTGGGATAGGCCTGAGGACCTTCTCGAAGAAGAAATGAGCAGTGAATGCATGATGGTTATGTTTACTGGGAAGCTATTGGCTGGGTTTTGGAACCACAGAAAGCTAATTGTAAGAGTTGAGCTTGAGGCTGTGTACATCGTTTATTTACCACAGTTCTGTGAGAGAAATTGAAATTAGAGCCGTTACAGCTCTGGAGAGGCATAGAGCTCTATAGTCTGAGGCGATATAAGGTCTGGTAGATAAAAAAGAATTTTATTTTTTTGGAATGGCAGTACCTCCTAAATTTGAGGAATAGTCAATTTTGCCACCAGGTCAGAACAAATGATTAACTCCCAAGGGACACTTAGAGTAAAACATCAATACTTTTGCTCTGTGCAGCTGCATTTCTGCTTCTCCAGCCCTGGTTATATGTATTGTTCTCTAGCAGATGATTTCGTGATTTGGGAGTTCGTGTTATCTGGGAAGCTTGTAGGATATTTTCAATAGCTTGTAGGTCTTAAGATTAACATAGAGCTTGGTGAAATGGTGTTGTCAAAGTGGAACTTGGACTCTCTTTGCTAAATCTATTCTCACCTATGACTAGAACAGTTTATTTTGGAATAGTTGAAAGAAATTGGAGAAAGAATAGTGTGTTTCAACACACAAGCTTAAGTTTTGATGATCGATGAAATCTAGATATTCATTTTTTAATAATCAATTATACCTCACCACAAAGAGCTTTGGATGAAACTCAGGGAGACCTAAATTCTGGCTTCAGCTGATGTTTGTATGTGCCATGTAACTTTGGGTCAGCAAATGGGGAAAATATATTGTATTTTGGGGAGTATCCTGAACTCATTGAGAGAAAGGAAATTTAAGGTATTTATTACTGTTGGTGGAATTTCTAGAAAGTCACTTCAATTGAACATGTGGGAAGTTCTGCCATTGTGAATAATTAGTATACAATGGAAAATATATAGTGTTTTGCTTTCTGTTATTTTGAGATTGGTGCTGAAAAAATGGAGATTTGAGATTTTTTTCCCTGATTTTTTTTTTTTTTTGCTAAAAATTCTGAATAAATTAATTTGGGTTTCAGTCCAAATTGTCTCAAAGTTGTAGGTTTTAATTACCAATTACTCCATCACTCTATAATAACCTAGTTCTAGGGAAATTGCTGATTTAGGGGATAAGCCTGGATGGGGTGATTAAGGCTTTTTGTCCCCCATTTTTAAGGAATGTCAAGCACATTGTCCTTCTGAACAGTTAACATAATTGAAAATGTTTTATATGGGCTGAATCCTATAAGAATGAACATCGATGGATTATCCAGTTTACTTATTTATGGTGTAATTTTGTTTCATTAAATATTGTTTGAAATAAGTAGGACTTTGGTTAGGACTGAGAAGTAATGTTTGTTTTATGGAATTTCTGTTAAAATGAGATTTACTTTTAGTTGGGGTGAGAGTATGGGTGGTGTGAGAGATGTTAGTTTGTATTTTCAAAATAACTCAAATTTATATCGGTGGATACCATGCTTTCCTGGCTTTATGGTTAAGAAGACCAGCTCTTACTGAGTATGTCCAAATGTATAGCATTTCTTTTACCGTTGTGTATATAATTTAGATTTAGGAATTCCACACTTGAGGCTTTAAAAAATTTTGTCTAGTTGGGAATGAGGATGGGAGTCACTCAGTTGAGGGGATGGAAAAAATATAGCTAATTTTGAAAATGTTAGTTGGGTTAGCATTAGCATTAAATTGGTAATACTCTTGAGATAAGACTTGAATATAACTTCTCATGGCATTACTCCAAAAAGATGAGACACAGCATCTCAGTCTAAAAGATCTTAAAAATTTTTAGGCTTTTATTTTTATGTATGTCCGTTAGAGTAAAAAATGTATATTTTTTAAAGGATTTTGAAAGCCCAGCGTGCTTTAACAATTTTCAGTTTAATTTTTTAAAAATAGACAAATACATCCATTTGTTATATATTTTAAAGTTCCAAAGGTACATGAAAGTCTTCTTCCTTTTCCTATTAGCATTCAGTTTGCTTCTTTGGAGGCAGCCAGTATTACAGGTTTCTTTTATGTATTTCCACAAATGTTCTTATGCTTTTTGAGAGGGAAAGGTGAAACTCACTTATTTAAATATTAGCACTAACTTAGAGAGGCAGACTAATTGCAGTGAAAAATCAGTTTGAGCCATAGGCTAACAGATGTTAATAGCAGATGGAAGAACTATAATAATAAAGTAATAATAATTGCATTATACTACAAGAATAAAATGGGTATTTTTGCCTTGTTTGGCATTTTGCAAGCTGGCAGTTCTTTTTATTTTATTTTTTTAAATATGGTTTACCTAATCCTAGGGACTGATGAAAGGATGCTTACCTAAATATTTCATTTGGAGGAAACCTCTTAAAAGAACATTTTGTTTATGCTGAACTACAGTGATAACTCTAAAAAGATTTTTCATTGTGGAAAACTTCAGACATTTACAGTAGTAGAGAAAATAGCAAAGTGAACCCTATGTTCCAGAACCCCTGTTATTTCACCTAACTACCTCAGTCTGCTTCTTTGATAGATAAGGAGAGAGGTATATATTTTATACACATACTTGCACATTCCCACTATGCCTTATCACGTCTAATAAATGAGTCATAATTCTTTAATGTTTAATTCCCAGTTCACATCTGGATTTCCTCAGTTCTCAGACATGTCTTTTTATGGTTGATATGCAGTAACTTTTAAAGTGCAATTTTTATGGCTATAACATTATTAGGGGTGATAAGAAAACAAGTTAAGCCTGACAAGTAGAATAAAATCAGTATGGATGGAAGAATGCATATAAAGCAACTGTCCAGTTAAATAGGAATTCCACAAAAGGAAGAAGGATTTTTAAAAAGCTCATTTTGAAGGATACTTATACCAATTACACGCATTAGTGGAGCGTTGAGCATATGTAAATCTCTCTTACCTAGTTTTCTCTTTACTTATATAATCATGGTTAATATCAAAGCTGTGCATATTAGGTTTTTTTCTGCCTTTAGATTGTGTGAATAAAAGAGTAGACAAAGGAAAAAAAATGTTTGGAATCGGTTTCCTAAAAATAAAGTATCTATTCTTAAATGTTTGATAATTCATTTTGTTGTTGCTGCTTCTGCTGTAATATGACCCATTTCCACAGTCTAACAATTAGGTTTTGTAAGTACTCTGGGCAATAAAGAACGTGGATCTTGAGGGAGAAGAAGATAAATGGCAGATTTAGGAGGAGGGAGGAATTGGGAAAGAGTAGAAACTCATTCATTTGCCTTCTATTTACTTGGCTCTTCTCTTATGCTGACTAATGAGAACCTTCTCTTTGTGCAGTATACAAGTCCCCGGAGTATGAGTCCCTCGGCTTTGAACTCACTGTGGAGAGATTAGTTTCTATTGGCTATCCCCAGGAGCTACTCAGCTTTGCTTATGATTCTACATTCCCTACCAGGTAATTTTTCAAGATATTTTTGAGTTAAGGCCTTTCTTCCCTATGCCAAAATTTTGTAATTGCAAATTCATCCTTCACCCCCATATGTATCAAAAGGTTGTTGGTTTGTGTATTTAGTGTTGGTTTTAATATTACCATGGATTTTTCATGTAGACCAAATCATTTTGTGTTCTTCAATTTAGCTGCTATTGCTATTGATTAAAAAACAGGATAATTTCTAATTGGGTTTGTAAATAAAGAAAAGGGATCATAAAAACTACCCATAAAAACTGTTGGGTAGTAATCACAGTTGCTGCTACCTTTGGCTATTGGAAGCAGTTATATATTTTGCTAATACCTTTAACTTGGTAGTCAGGAGCCTTCTTGGCAGTTTGCATTTCTGGATTTCATAGGGAAGATTCAAGATTAAGAAAGATGATATTTATTTGAAGTGTCACCATATATGTCCCAAATATAGCATTTAATAGAGGTAAATGAAAGCCAGCTCAGTTGCCCAAGGAAATTAAAAGACACTGATTTAGAATGTAACCAGCTATATTAAGAGGGATTATAGTTTAGACCTTGTGACTATTTCTGTAGACAGAGTAAATATTATAAGGCTGTTTCATGATGATACAGGCAGAAATTATTGCCTCTATTATTTGCATTATCAGTGACATATTTATTTTCACATAGGGGGCTTGTCTTTGACACATTATATGGAAATCTTTTGAAAGTTGATGCCTATGGAAACCTTTTGGTTTGTGCACATGGATTTAACTTCATAAGGGGGTAAGTACAAAGAATCTTTAGTCTCTTTCTTGTGTTCTTACAGTCAATATGAAGCTGATATTGTTTCCCCTAAAGTAATATACTTTCCTATTTCCTCCACCCATTAAAGAGCATATTCCTTTATATAAAGATAGTTAATATTTATTAGGCAGTTAGAACCCAAACTGACATATAGTTAGCAATTACATTTTGTTTAAATTAAGTGCATTCTAGTTATAGAACATCCAACAAAGCTAATCTTGAAACTTGCCAAAAAAGAACTGTAATAGCTTTGACTTATTTGAAATTCTAAGATTTTTATTTTCTCCTTTTTAATACAGTTCTCAGGTAGCTGCTCAAAAGAGGTATGTACATAAAAGTGCTTTGAAAATTTAAAAAATACAACAATTTAAATGACTATAGGATTACTAACAGATAATAAATTTTTATATTCTAAATAGCTTTAGATATTTGATTGTGTGATTAAAATTTTTTAAGCCATATGGTTAAAAATGAAACAGGATAAGTAGGCAGATAGATAAAAAAGAATGATAAGGCAAATGTTAAATTTGGTGTATGTGGATATCTGGGGCGGGTAGGGGTATGCTGAGTTCTCTGTAGTTGGGTTTGTATTATTTTTGTAACTGTCTTGTAAGTTTGGAAGTATTTCAAAATAAAAAAGTTTAAAAAAAAAGAATACAAATTTATAATATTGAAAACAAATAAGGATCAGCTTTATTTTCATAATCACAACTTATCTAATTATCATTAATTTGGATTTTCCATCCTAGTAAACAACAGATAAAATTTAGTATCTAGTATATATTTTTGTGAAACTTCCCAATTATTTCTTTAAAGATCATAGCTTGGCAATTTTTTTATAGTTGTGCTTTACAATTATGCATTTTCTTTACTCTTTTACCACCTAATTTACTACTGACATTTTACTAGGGTTAGAAGAATAAGTCTTAAAATCAAAATAGGTTACATGTTAGTCTCTTATGTAATTTTTTCATTTAGTATTCATTTTTAGTAGCAAGGTAGTAAAATGCACAGAGTCATTACATTGAAATTAGTACATAGACCTTGTCTTTTTGGTAAATATATTTTGTAATAAGCAGAACACTGAAACTGCACCAGAGCTTCCTTTAAGCTGGATCATAGCAATGCCCCACTTGGAATTGAAGTATCTAATACAAGATGGCCCTACTGACCTTCCATAGGCTCCAAAGGTGCCCGTATCATAGTGAGAACAATGGATTGTAAATGCCCACCCTAACACATCTGCAAGCGACTGGTTACAGCCACCCTTCTTTCACTCTTCCTCTCTTGAAGGGTTTATTCAAGATCCATGTATATTAGGAGGCAGGATTTAGAAAGTGAATGATTACAAGCAGTGCTAGTAACCAAAGCTATTTTTTATATGGATATTATCACTTTAATTCAGTAATGCCAATGAAGGTGAATCAGAGTTCTATTTATTAACATCTGAAAAGGAATTTTTTTGGTATGTGTATGGGGGGTAGGCAGAGACAAAAGGAAGAGAAGTAGTTCTGTAAATCAGTACTGCAGTGAAATTTACTAACTCAATATCTACAGACCTCCTCCCAAATAAGCCAGTAAAGTTTCCAAATAGTTCCTTTGGAAATAGTTAATAGTGTTTCAAAAATAAGTCAATTATTAGTAAATGTAGAATCATTCAAATTTGTTGTACAATCTTAAGAGTTAAAAGGAAAAGCCATTGGAGAAGAGACTGAGGATGGGAGGGTAAAGGAGAGAGTTTTGAAATACCGTTGTGGGCAAGACTGGAAGGGAAGTTAGGGTTGCATCAGGCATCATCTTTCATGCCTTGGTAATGAGTTGGAACCTCATTTTTTTGGCTTTTAAAGTTTTAGAACAGGGTAATACTGAAGTCAAATCTTTATCCTGTAGGTCACAGAAAGTTAGCAATAATCTGGACTATAACTGTTTTTTTCCTAATGTCCAGCCTAACATTCCTTATTTTATGATGCATTACTTCTACTTGAATTAATTTTTATTTTTTATATATACTAGGATTAGACAATTTAAACAAAATGTAATTGCTAATTATATAAGTCTGTTTGGGTTCTAACTGCCTAACAAATAACTGTTAACTATCTGTAGGTAAAGGAATTGCTAATCTTTAATGATGGAAAGAATAGGAAAGTATATTACATCTGAGAAGACAATGTCATCTTACTAAACCTGACTGAGGGGAGTATGTTACTATTCCCTTCCACCTTCCTTTTTGTTATAGAAAATCTTAGAAGACTAGTAGCTGAGATATTTCTACAAAGTAATTCTTTATTGGGAACTCTTATTTCAGAAGGGTGACTAAGACAGGGAATTTATGAGATTTTATATTCCAAACTGGAATTTATGCCATTTGTAGTTCATAAACCCAAGCAGGAATTTACCCAATTAACTCCAAGTATTAACTTTGAATTTGGTTTCCTTTATTTAGATTCATCAAATCTCCATATATACACTGAGAGAATTGTGTATTTTTATATTTCAGTCTTTCTCCCTGCTGGTTTCTCTGTAACATTTTTATTATTGACCATCCCCTTCCGTTTTTAAAGCTTTTAACTCTCCAAAGCTCTTGTGTGTCTTTAACAACCTTTATCCTTTTTTTAGTGGCTTTTTTTTTTCTCCTAAACTCCAAATGTTCTCCATGGTTCTATTCTTAATCTCTTCCTTCTCTGCACTCTAAATGGCTCATCTGCCATGACTTCCTTTATTACTGTGTTTAGATGATCCCAATTATCTGTCAAGTCTGAATCTCTGTTTGAAGTTCTTGACCTATGTTTTTAGTTGCCTGCTTAAAATCTCGGTTTACTTCAAGCTTGGTGTATCCAATTTAGAAGTCTTCTTGCACCAGCTTTTTAGTCAGTTTTCCTGTTTTCTGTTTAGATACCACCAACCTCTTATAGACTACTTAGTGTGAACATTATCATCTTTGACTCTTACTCCCTCATCTGATGCATCCAATCAGTTGCCTTGTCTTGTTCATTTTACCTTGGCCATCTCTCTTGAATACATCCTTTCCTTTAATTTCCTTTGCCACCATTCTGGGTCAGGCTCTACTGTTCTCAACTGGGCTACTGCAATAACCACCTAACTGATTTCCTAGTCCTTTGTATCATTAAACTTTTGCCACATGACACATTACTCGGAAATGTAGTGGTTTTACAATGACCATTTTATTTAGCTTGAAATTCTGAGAGTCACTTGGGCAATTCTAGGGCTGCTCAGCTGATCTCTCTGGACTCTCTCATGTGTCTCTGCTCAGCTGGTAGGTCAGCTAGCAGCTAATCTTAAATGGCCTTCCTCATATGTCTGGCAGTCTTGGCAGACTGTTGGCTGGGGTGCCTCATTTCTCCATGTAGCCCTTTTATCTTCTAACAGACTGTCTCAGTCTCATTTACATAGTGGTCTCAGGGTTCAGAGCACAGCAAGGGAGACCAAGGCCTAATTCACAAGTGTTTTCCCAGTCTCTGCATGGATTCCATTTGCTACTGTTCCAGCCTAGACTCAGAGAGTGGAGAAATAGACTCAGCCTCTTGATGGGAAGAATTTGTGGCCAATTTGGCAATATATCACATTTTTCCCCTCTAGTTTATCCTAAGACTAGCTACTAATTTAATCTTTCTATTTAATCTTTGTACAAGTCAGCTCTGATATTATCCCTCTACTTAAAAACTGTCCCTAAATGAAGTATGAGAACAATAGTGTCATCTGCTTTGACCCATCTTTCTAGCTTTATTTTTCTCTGCTCTCCCTTCTCTAGTCAAACTGGACTAGTTCCTCACCTGGTCCACCTCATATGCCACCATCTTTGCAGACCAGCTCATATGCCAGCATTTTCATGAATCTGTCCTAGATTTCCTCTCTTCAGATTCTCTCCTTCCTACTCCTCAAGTTGAAATGGTCTCCCCTTCCTCAGTTTTCTCATAGCTCTTTGTATCTTTATTGTGGTTTCGGTAATTTTTTTTTTTACCTTGTTATAATTGTCTGTGTATGTGACTCATCTCCCATATCAGACTGAGAACTCTATAAAGGCTGGAACCTGAGCTTGTTCATTTCATAGGTACCCCCTCATATAATCTTTGGAACCTGCCTTAAACACAGCCACTAAAACATTTGAATGAATTTTTGAATAATGAATAAACCCCACATTTATTATAATATTAATTATTTGAATATCAGTTATTTTTAAAATTTTCTTTCAGACCAGAAACTAGAGAGCAGTATCCAAATAAATTTATCCAACGAGATGACACTGAAAGATTTTACATTCTGAATACACTATTCAACCTACCAGGTAAACTCATTCTATGTCTGTATATACTGATGTTTTCCCTTCTTTTCAAAAAAACCATTGTCTTTGTTCAAGGGAGATAATGAAGTACGTTTGAATTATTTTACAAATAGCTTATGAATATCTATTCTTCATTTTTCAGAGACCTACCTGTTGGCCTGCCTAGTAGATTTTTTTACTAATTGTCCTAGATATACCAGGTATGTGTGTACTATAATTATCTTTTTCTAATTTATTTTTAAATTAATGTACAGGGTTTTAGAGAACTGGCCATTGTAGGTCTTTTCTGCTTTTCTGAAGTGAATTTAGTGCTAGTGAGAGATGCCACATTGCCAGCCTGAGAGATGGGACAGCACCAGCAGCTCCATGCGGGCTCTCACCTCCCACACGGCCCCTCTCCTTGCCAGTGTGCTGCAGCCATGTTTGGAAGGGACCACTTCTGATTGGCTTCTCCTGGGAATGAAGACGGCCAGCAGAGGTGCTAATTGTGACAACTGAGTGGGAGGTTTGTGTGATGATTATCTGTCCAAGCAGAATTACACTAAAACCCCCAACTCATTTCACAGCAGCTACCCAGGAGCCATTCAGGGATGGTAATTTATTTTCATTCCCAGGCCCAGCAAGATCTGATTGAGGAATAAATACTAGTTATTTTCCCTGAAGTAAAATTTTGCTTAAGTCTTGAACAAGTTATCCTTGTATTTTGTGGGGGAGAGGTGGGGGCTATACAGCCAGTGATGTCAGTTCAGCCGTATAAGCCAGAGATTGCTAACTTCTTTATCCTTTTTAGGCCTTAGCCACTTCAAGGCCCTAAATTTGGTGGAGAGCTGAGTCAGTACCAAATAGAAAGTGGGCAATACCTTTGTACTTAGGCACAATGTAAGAAAAGTCAGGGTGGGTGGAGAGAACCTAAATTACCAATTTTGAAGTTTTAAATATTTCTTCAATGAGAACTTGTTTTTTAAAAAGTGCTAAATAAAAGAACCTGATATATTTAGAGCTTTTGACCTTTTAACTTCCATTTAATACATTCTTCTATCACTTTGTATTTGTTCAAAATTATTGTAACACTATGGCCATTTCTGGTGGCCAAAATGGATTTTCATTAGGGAGTAATTATTTATTGAATAGACACAGCCTTACCCATGTGATATGGAACCTTTGGGTCCCCTGGGCAATTTTTGATATTCATTCTCTTTATCTTTTTTTGGATTCCCTATCACATTCTTTTCATTTTTCTGCAGCTGTGAAACAGGATTTAAAGATGGAGACCTTTTTATGTCCTACCGGAGTATGTTCCAGGATGTTAGAGATGCTGTTGACTGGGTTCATTACAAGGTACATAGAAACTGCCTTGATCACACTCTGGCATGTGTTTTATGATCTGTTATTAACTTTCCAGGTGTAAGTGAAGCAGAACGTCTCCTGTTTTAAAAAAAAAAAAAAAAAAAAAAGATTTTGCCCCTAGTGGTAGATCTCTAGAATATATTTGTTCTAGTCTGCCCTGCTGTTAGAGGTAATGCTGATGATTTCTCCTCAACGGTGGTGCTCAGTTTGCATTTCCCAACTTATTTAGAAGATATTTTAGTGTTTAAGATAATTTTTACCATATCCTTTTTGGATGATTATGGTCCATTTGTTTTGACCAGATCTCCCACTTGACTAAAAACATTATCTAATATTAAATTTGTATTTACTATAAGCTGTGCTGAATAAAATATGAAATGCCTTTTTATTTCTAGTTTAAAATAGAAACAGCTTTATATTTTGAAGACAAATTTTGGAGTCAGAGTTGAAGCAAATCATACCTGCCACTTTTTCCTGGCCTCCGCTCTCCTTTTATATTTTTGTAAATGCTTAAGTGTGTTTGGATTGATAGTGGACAGAATTTCTCTTAAACTAAATGCTAATAACTTATTTTGTTCTTTTCTTCTTCCCATTAGGGCTCCCTTAAGGAAAAGACAGTTGAAAATCTTGAGAAGTATGTAGTCAAAGATGTAAGTAATAAAGGGGGAAATAGACCTGCATGATAGATTATTTTACCTAATAGAAAAATGAATAATACACCTATTTATAATTAAATGAATGAGGGAAGAGATTTATCTTGGAAGACTATGTGGCAGATATAGTCACCAAGAGTTTTCAGCCAGATCATAGGTCTTACTATGGTTTTTTCTCTTTGTTGGTAGGCAAGAAGACCCAGTATTTCATGTCTTTGTAGTTCTAATTACAATAATAGTAGCTAGAGTGCTTACTGTGTGCATATCACTGTGCTAAGTGATTTACATACACTATCCCATTTAATCTTCCTTATAACCCTGAGTTAGGTATTATTGTTACCTGTTTTATAGATGAAGAAACTGAGGAATAGAGGGGCTAAATAACTTGCCCAAGGTCACACAGTTATTAAGTAGTAAAGCCAGGATTCAAATCATAATCACTAAACTAGATAATCTAAAAAATGATGTGCATAAATGTGATTGTTATTTAAAATGCCCTTAACAGATCAACCGGGAATAATGAGGAAAGCTTTAAAATGCCTTTAAGACATTAATGGAAAAACTGGTGGAAACCAAAAATATCTGTACTTTAGTTATAGTATTGAACCAATGTTAATTTCTTAGCTTCAGATAATTGCATTATTGCATGAGGTGTAAATATTAGGGGAAGCTAGATTAAGGGTATATGGGTCCTCTCTGTACTATTTCACAACTTTCTATAGGTCTAAAATATTTTCAAAATAAAAAGTAAAACACATACATACAACCCTGAAATGAGATAACTTCATCTTCTTACGGAGTAAAAGTATCAGAACACAATGCTTCAAAGCACTTTGGTAAAGAGTTCTCATTGTTTTCAGTTTTAATGCCTTCATGCCCCCCACCCTGCCCCTGGTTGTTTCAAGAAAAAAAAAAAAAACACACTGAGGCAGGAGGAGGGCTCCAGGAGAATTTGAGTGAAAGAACCTGTTTAATGTGGGAGAAGGAAAAGCTGTCTTTCTTTCCATGCACACCAGGAGTTAGAATTTGCTCATTTATCTGCAGGTGGGTCTGGGCATTTCTAGGTTGCAGCCTACATGTCATTCATTCTGCGAGGTGTTTTATAAAACCAGAATGAAGCCATATCCAATAATCTTCATGGACAGTATTTTGATATTTAAAATCAGCTTCTCCTGATCTCTAACACACCTAACTCGTACTTAAAGAGATCACAAGGTAATTTAAAGTCTTTCCTGAGGGCAGACATAATTGGGAAGGTAGAGCTATATTGTTAACAACCATGTTATCATCTCTATATATCATTAAATATCCAAATCTATATTTTACATATTCTGTGTTTACTACATATAATACTTTATTTATGCATAACGATAGTGGGGGATTTTAAATGCAAATTTATGAAACAAACCTTTAAAGGCTTTGGCTTTCCAGTCCATGACTACCCCATGGTGTTAATGTAAAATATTTGTGTTTTAGTGTTTCTTTCATCATCATATTACATTTCAGGGAAAACTGCCTTTGCTTCTGAGCCGGATGAAGGAAGTAGGGAAAGTATTTCTTGCCACCAACAGTGACTATAAATATACAGATGTAAGTGCTTAATATTCATTTTGTCTGTTTATACCAAGGAATTACATGTTTTATATTTTGGCCTAAAGAACTCTGATGATAATGAGGAAGATAGTAGTTTATTAACTGAAGGTAGTTTTTTTGACATTTTATTTTGGAAGCAGAGTGGATAAAGGCTATGCCAGAGTAGTTCTCAAATATTTCTAAATATTTGTAGAACCTTCTTTCTTTTTACTGTTTTTCCCCGATTACAGTTGGCTACTTGAAGGTTTTAAAACTGGGATTAAAACATTTGCACTGATTAAAATGGCTTCTGTGTCTCTTTGGAGCATAGTTTATATAAACCTGAGGAGTCATTTTGCTGAATTTGCCCACACCCTTAATTGAATGAGTGCGTTCTGTTCCTGCTGTTGCGACCCCTAAAGATAGATCATGGAAAGATTCTTTGGCCCTTAGCCATCAAAATTTACTACTCAATTTTTTTTGCCATGAGTAAAGCATGTGAAACTACTTAAACCACATCTTACTTTTGTCAGGCAGTTATAAGTTATAGTACTAGCAAGAAGCTCAGCCATCTCTAATCCTCTTTATGTAAAACCTTGACTTAGAAACCTGGTGACTTGGAGTAACCTACCTTACAAAGCCTGTGCTTGATTGGCTTGGTTGGTCTGGGGACAGTAGTAACAAGACCAAGGAGATTTGTTTCCATGTGAGTCCACACCTCAGATACCCCCTTACCTCCAAATGTGTGTTCTGGGCCACTAGGATAATTAAAAAGAGGTATATAGATGAGTCTAAACAAAACATCTCCTTGAAGAAGTGTATGTCCTACTGAAAATGTCATTAGGTTTGTTTTTGGGTTTTTTTGGTATGCATAAGTATTAATTTGACTTCTACTGCTGTGATTTCACAAACTTTAGAGGAAACAAGAATGTGTTGAACCCATTATTGAAAAAGACATGTTTTATGAAAAATTTGTGTGTGGTTTTTAAAAATGTTATGTCTTTTGCAAAAGTGTATATGGACCTTATGTTGGATTTTTTTTTCCCCAGAAAATTATGACTTACCTGTTTGATTTCCCACATGGCCCCAAGGTACTATATGTAACTTAATAGACCATTGCTTTAGTAACAATGTATGCATTTAATCATTCTGGAATATTGAGGGGAAGGAATTGGTCAGGACCTATCTAAAAAATGTCCTACCCATTTAAAACCTGTCTAATCTTCATTAACATTAGAAATAATCCAAGAGCTAGTAGAATTTAAAGTCACTAGCAATTTGAATACTTAGTAGACAGAAATAAAAGGGATATTCACATGGTATTTAGTGGGTTGGGTTCAGAATAATTTTATGCCCAGGAAGTTCTAAATAGAACTGTCAAGTTTGCATGGCAATAAAAGGAATTTTTTTAGGTTGCGGAAGATCTCGGATTAAAAGGAAAAGAGAAAATTTGAATGTGTTTATTCTTGACAATTTCTAAATTCCGCTATTAGTTATTGCTAAATATTATGCCAAGAGAACATTTAGCAGAGAAGTCTACATTCCTGCAGTATGGCCACACTTGGATTTTATGAAAACCAAATTGCTACTTAGTTCATATTTGTGAGATTTTAGTTCTAGGTTTCTGTGAATAGCTGTCAGGAAATCCTCGTTTTGAGAGCACCCAAAATCACAGTGTGCAGTTCTCTTCCACTTGATTTTAAAAGTTTAATGCCATGATTTCATCTCTGGCTGGAAATAGTTTTAATGGGTATAACTTCTTAGTGCCCTCATTAGCTTGCAATATGAGCCAAAGGCCAATGTCTACCAAGAGCCATAGTTCTGAAAACATAGCCAGTAAAACTTTCTAATAATAGTCCCATGTTAGTTTGTACACTTGAGTTTTGATGCTCATCTCTGTTTCTTAATCTGTCCTTCAGTTATTGATTTGCATCCCTCCCTAGTCACTTTAAGCCTCTTTAAGCACATTTCAAAGTGTGCACACTCTTCCATGTATTACATTGCTGTGAAATGTTACTAAATTCAGTAGTAGATGAAATGATTGAAGATAGAGTTATTTACTTATTATTTACATCTTGTCTACTTCCAAAAGTATGTGACTTACAAGAGGACAAAGTTTTTTTTATAAAATAGTGGTATCTTCTGACTATTCTAAGTGCATCTATATTCCTTGCACCTGAGTGAGATTTAATATTAGTGCCTTCAGGTAAGGAGTGATGTTTCAGCTTTTGCGGTTTCTCCTTCAGCCTGGGAGCTCCCATCGACCATGGCAGTCCTACTTTGACCTGATCCTGGTGGATGCACGGAAGCCACTCTTCTTTGGAGAAGGCACCGTGTTGCGCCAAGTGGATACTGTAAGTCCAGAGGATAATCTGTCCACTAGCACACTGTCCTTCAAGTTTCTCCTTTCCCCACTCCTACTCTCCCTAAGGAAACAGGTATCTTTAACTTATTAGCCACATATCTCTTTTGAAGTTAAGAGTTTTGTTAATTGAGGTAGCCAAAAAACCACTAATTCTAAAGAATAAGTGCCATTCACTTGGGTGGCTGGCCAAATAACAATATTGGGAGAGATTGTGATAGAATGATAAGTTTTACAAAGTCCATATTCTTTTCACAGAAAACTGGCAAGCTGAAAATTGGTACCTATACAGGCCCCCTACAGCATGGCATTGTCTACTCAGGAGGTGAGTAATGTATTTAGTGTGAGTCTTTGCTCAGACTCACTGTGAAAACTTTGGTGTCATCTTGGCACATTGCCATATATACGCTTTAGTATTCTAAAGATACCATGTACTGAAGGTAAATATTTCAGTTCCCTACTAATGCAATGGGAGTCAGGGAAAACATGTTTGAGAAATTGTTGGTATGTCCTAATGAATCTTTGATTTTCACTAGAAGGATTAGTACCCCCCCCCCCCCGTCCTTTTCAAACCTATTTGGAACATTTTCTCAGTGTCCTGGAATCATTTGGGGGTGCTTCTTAAGGGATTCTCAAGGATTTTTCAAGGAATACCTGTGGACACAGATACATATTATGATGGAGTTAGGAACTGTTGAGCAAAACCATCACAGTGGCAGATCCATGATGGGAAATGGTGGTGGCACTTTTAGAGGTCCTCTTCTCCAAAGCTGAGAAATGTGGTTTTGTTGCTCTTGGATTTGGTAGTCAGGAGCTGTGGTCAACACAGTGAAGGGGAAGGCCTTATCTTAGAGGCAGTAAAAATGATGATGTAAAAAAGAATGTTGGATCTTTAAGACAGGTGAGCCTCTTTTCTAGTCCTTCACAAAATTACAAGAATAAAATTGATAATCAGTATAGTAATTAATGGTTATGGTATTTGGAACACTGATTTTAATATGGAGACATTTTTGTTTTCTCATTTTTCATTCCATTGTTTCAGGTTCATCTGATACAATTTGTGATCTGTTGGGAGCCAAGGGCAAGGACATTTTGTATATCGGAGATCACATTTTTGGGGACATTTTAAAATCAAAGAAACGGCAAGGGTGGCGAACTTTCTTGGTGATTCCTGAACTTGCACAGGAGCTGCATGTCTGGACTGACAAGAGTTGTAAGGAACCATGGCTCTTGTGTTATAACCCTTTAACGTGGCTCACCAAAGAGGGCTGATTCAAAGCTGGCCATTTAGATATAATCTGGCTATTATGTTGTATGCAGGGCATTAGAACTGGTAAAATGATGGACCCTGATATTTGGATACCTCCTTCCCATTTGAATAGTCAGCTATTTCCCAGAACTCCAGAATTTGAAGAGATAAAAGAAGTTATCTTGTTTACCCTTTTTCTTGAATGCCTTTAAGATTGAATACAGAATATTTATCCTGAGTTATATTACAGTTCACTAAAATGTGAACCTGGAACTCCAGTTTCCTCTGTAGCCCCTTATTTCTCCAACCATGCCTAATAGTCCCAGTCTCTTTGCCACCAGCCTAAATCTGTGATTCTGGGGCAGTGTCAGCTTTGAATGTTAATTGCCTCCTGGGTATTTTTCATTTGCTCTTCTGAGAAGTAGAAAATGAGGTGAAATTTTATTCTCTGAGCTGAGCTACATTTTGTTCACTGAACTGAGCTGTTGATGCAGAGATGTTTGGCACACAAGTTCTCCAATGAGCCCTAGAGAGCATCATCCACAGGGTGGTGAAAGGTGCTGACTCTGGAAACTCAGCCTGCCTGAGTAGGAATCCTGGCTCTACCATGTAATCTCTGCATACCTTTGGGCCAGTTACTGAGCCATCCTGTGCCTTAGTTTCTCAAATGTAAAATGGGGGTAAAGTTGATGAGAATTAACTGAGGTAATACTTCCATAAAGATAATAGATGTGACAACCCTTCTCAACCAGGTGTCTCATCTGAGCCACAGGATACAGAAAATGATTTGAGTGACTCTTCTCAGTTCTCCCAAAGATAGTAGAAGAAAAGTTCATTTATTACATATACTGCATTAGGGTTTAATTCTCTTGGGGAACCCAAGTTGAGAAAGACTGGAATAGAAAGCATGTGATGATGTTGGCTGTTATTATTGTTTATACTCATCAAAGAGATCTTCTGGCTCATCCACACTTCAACTTTTCTACCTGTGAAGTTTTAGAAATCTACCTAGCTAACGTGACTATTATTTCCTGGGCCTGTGACTCTGGACCAGTCATCTTGTTCTCATTTCTTCAATTGAAAATGGAGCTGTCAACAGTTGCTTTGTAGACTGCTCCTGAGATGGGGTAGGAACTGGTACTCTGTAAGCTCAGAAGTAGCATACAGTTGGAAGGAAGAGAGTTGTGAACAGGCCATTAGAGGGGATGTTACAGTGCTCACTTGCTGCCTATCGTCCTAGACTCCAAGCAGGATGTCAGTGGGATTTCCTGAAAGGGAAGGAGGCTGTCATTTTATAGTCCTCTTTAGCATGGTAATGCCAAGCTTTACTTTTTGGTCCTATCTGTATCCTTTCAGTTTAGTTCCAGCAGTGGTTAAAAACTGCATACTTTATTTAAAACATTTTATTGAAAACATTTTCCCTTTTCTTCTAAACCTGAACTAGCACTTTTTGAGGAGCTTCAGAGCTTGGATATTTTCTTGGCTGAACTCTACAAGTAAGTTTTCTAATTTTAAAAATTTCTTCGCTAAAAACCATCTACCTCTTTGGCAATCACCTAGGTGTAAAAGGTGCCCTTTCCAGAGATTTTCACTGGGATTTTTTTTTTTTCATCTCCAGGCATCTTGACAGCAGCAGCAATGAGCGTCCAGACATTAGTTCCATCCAGAGACGCATTAAGGTATCCAGAGGGGATTTGGGAGAAAACTTGGAAAATAAATTTAAATGATTTTTTATCTTTCTGATTTTATACAGGAACTGGCACATAGCTGGTGCTCACTAAATCTGTGTTGAGTGAGCTGAGACTCAATTTTGTTCTTTGTTTTAGAAAGTTACTCACGACATGGACATGTGCTATGGAATGATGGGAAGCCTGTTTCGCAGTGGCTCCCGGCAGACCCTCTTTGCCAGCCAGGTGATGCGTTATGCTGATCTCTATGCAGCATCTTTCATCAATCTGCTGTATTATCCATTCAGCTACCTCTTCAGAGCTGCCCATGTCTTGGTAAGTTAACATAGCCTCAAGCTACTGTTCACAGTTAAGATCTGTAACCAGCTTTATGGGATGGCACAGGAGGTGGTTTGGAGCAGTTCCTTCAGATGTGCAGAGCCCATGGGTAGGTTATATGGTTGCACAAAAAGGGGTCTTTGAGAAATATAATCAATATAGAATGTTACAGAGTCTAACTTTCCTCTTTTAATGGAACAGATTTCAAAGTTGTACTTAAATAGAAAAGATTTTCTTTTGATTTCACAAATTGAGAGAAATGTGGTTATATTCTTAAGTTCTGATACTGATCTAGGACTGTTTTGGTTTTTTTTGCTGTAGAATAGGAAATAAGAATTTCTACTTTCTCATCTTATCCAACGTCAGACTGTAGTAAACAATCTGGATATCATTTTGGGGGCCGTGGGGGGTAAGGGAAGAGGGATAAGCAGCTTTAGGTACTATGATATTTAAGTATCTAGCTTGACTCGACTTTCCAGTCCAATGTAGACATAATTCTGCATGACCAAGTAATGGAGATTAGGATTTGGGAAGCAGCTGCTTTGCTCTGTCTGTTTTCTGAGCCTTTGGCTTTGTTCTAGATGCCTCATGAATCGACAGTGGAGCACACCCATGTAGATATCAATGAGATGGAGTCCCCCCTTGCCACCCGGAACCGCACGTCAGTCGATTTCAAAGACACCGACTACAAGCGGCACCAGTTAACACGGTCCATTAGTGAGATTAAACCTCCTAACCTCTTCCCACTGGCCCCCCAGGAAATTACACACTGCCATGATGAAGATGATGATGAAGAGGAGGAGGAGGAGGAAGAATGAGGAGGAAAACCCAAACTCTGAGCACCCATTAAACAAGTTCTGGCAGGACTCACAGGAGCAAAGGATGTTCCTATTTGGGTTCTAGTGGGGGGAAGGGGGACTCCATAGGTACATTTGGAAGGTTTCTGAAGACTTTAAAATATTCTAATCATAGAGAGATACTTGTTCTAGTTTTGTGTATCAGCACTCTTTACAATTGGTTTAAAATTGTAATGGAGTCTGTACTTGGAGAAAGGGAAAGTCAGGCTGAACTGCATGCAAATGGCTCCCATCATGGCTTGTGACTCTGTTTCATCATCACTGCATCTTAGTGTATATAGATACACTAAGGGTGGTAAAGGGTCTTGGGGTGGAGCGAAGAGGACAATGGGGAGAGATGATCTGAAAACGCTGTAATGTTACAAATTGTGCTATTATTCCAAAATCCAACCTTCTCAGTGCATTACACAGTATTGTATATGAGTAGAAAAATATATCGTTTCCATTATCAAGTGTAGTCTTCTGTTGAGGTCAGGTTTCCCTTTACAAGCCTCTGAGGGGCCTCAGAGACTCGGGTAAGGCTGCTACTCTTCTCAATGGCTTCCGGGATTCTGTTTGGAGGTCTCACCTGTATCTTTGTTGATGGCACAAATGTTTGTTATCCAGAAAAGTAGCCTTTTTCTTTCTTGTGATAAATCTAAAAGAATTTAGTTGAAAAAGGACAAAGGAGCAAGACTTAGAAAAGGAGGAACACCTTTCTTGCATAACTGAGAAGAATCTACTAGTATGGGCCACACAGTGGAGGCTCATGCTGCCCAGTTCCAGCTCTCCCTGTCCTCTAGGGTTAACTGCTGTATTTCAAAGTTGAACAACAGAGGATGGCACAAGAGCTCCGTAGGCCAGAACCTTACTAAAGCAGAGGGCACAATCTATGTGAATAAACTCACTTCAGACCCCAAGTGAAATCACTTCTTGTTTTGAACAGGAATGACTCATTACTGTATACTTTAGGGTATTATAACTGCCTCACCAGTACAGTGAACTTTACCACATTTCCAGCAGTGCTATAGACACTTTTACATATTTTCTTCTATTCTTACTGTCATTGGTCACCAGGGGATGGTAATGGTAGATTAGCTGCTCTAGAATTCAATAAAGTGTAACATTTCTAATACTGACTTTGACCCCTTCCTACAGCAAAACTGTGTTAACTTTTGGTCTCTGAGTGGAGTTAGGTTTGGCTTAGTGACATCAATTTGACATTCTCTTCAAATATACATTTTAAAGAATGCTAAATGTACCCAGATCACTTTTGGTTACCAATTTTTTTTTCAAGAATTGATATGGTATAGCATGATTGTTATATCCAAGTGCTTCATAGGCCTCAATTTTTTCACAATTTTTTTTGGTTTAAGACTAGGACATAAGGCTTTTTAAAAAAATCTTAATTTTATAAGTAGGGAATACAGTTCAGTAACCTAGCGAAGGACACACTACCACACCATCTTCAAAATATATGGCTTTAGGCTATCATGCCAAGAAACATACATTCTAACTGATATCTATTGGGAATAAATGCTAAACTAAAAGTAATAGGTTAGAAATGCTTATGCAAATAGCATTTAGATGCTGTCATTTTTAAATTTTAGGGAATGTGTTTGTGGTTACCCTAGTTATAATTATTCAAGATGATGTTGCCCAGTCTGACATGGTCTTAAATTTTCTCAACACGAAATAATTTCTACGTAGCTTATTATTACAACTACAGAGTTATAGTATATTTTCACATTTTCCCCTTTACAGCAAGGACCAACATGATTACTTTGCTCTAATTTAACTACATTTTTTGTATTGCATCTACTTAAGAGTTTCTTGATTTGGTACCCAGTTTCTAGAACCCTTTAACTGTTTTCTGGTGTTTTGAGGAAGGTGGCTCTGCTAGTTTTCACTGGTTGTTCAATGATTCTGTGGGAGACTGGCATACTGGAGCATCTTATGTTGCTATCTTGATAAATTGGAAGTCGTATTTTCCACATATGAGTTTCTTCTTAGCCAGATGACTCTATGGCAGTAGGTCCAAAGATTGAGATGAGAAAAGCACACAATTGGTATAAGCAACTATTCTACTGCTGGTCACAGCTTTTACAGGACCACCAATACAGATTTCATGTAAGAAGCCAGAGCAGAATGGTGCTCCTCTGTATACTACTGTTAAAAGGGTGTGTTTGAGAGTAAGTGGTCAATAGGCAAGTGCTCAGTGCAGTTGTACAGGCATACCTTGGAGATATTGCAGGTTCAGTTCCAGACTACCACAATAAAGTGAGTATCACAGTGAAGTGAGTCACAAAATTTTTGGTTTCCCAGTGTATAAGTTATGTTTATACTGTAGTCTATGAAGTGTGCAATAGCATTATGTCTAAAGAACAATATATATATATATATATACCTTAATTCAAAAATACTTTATTGCTAGAAAATGCTAACCATCACCTTGAGTCTTTGGCGAGTTGTAATCTTTTTTGCCTCCATGTTGATGACTGGTGGCTGTGGCGGTTTCTTAAAATAAGACAACAATGAGGTTTGCAGCATTGATGGACTCTTCCTTTCATGAAAAATTTCTTGGCGGCATGCAGTGTGTTTGACCACATTTTACCCACCGTAGTACTTCTTTCAAAATTGGAGTTAATCCTATCAAATCCTGCTACTGCTTTTTCAGCTAAATTTATATAATATTCTAAATCCTTTGTTCATTTCAACAGTGTTCACTTTATGTTCACCAGGAATAGATTCCAGCTCAAGAAACCACTTTCTTTGCTCCTCCTTAAGAAGCAACTCCTCATCCGTTCAATTTTTATCATGAGACTGCAGCAATTCAGTCACATCTGCAGGCTCCACTTAAGTCTTGAACCCCTCAAAGTCATCCATGAGTGTTGAAATCAACTTCTAACTGATTCATGTTTACATTTTGACCTCCTCCCATCAGTCACAAATGTTCTTAAGTTCTTAATGGCATCTAGAACCGTGATTACTTTCCAGAAGGTTTTTCAGTAGATTTTGCCTAGATCCATCAAATGAACCACTACCTATGGCAGCTATTGCCTTACAAAATGTATTTCTTAATAAGACTTGAAACTAAACGACTCTTTGATCATTGCGCTGCAGAATGGATGTTGCTAGCAGGCATGAAAACAACATGGATCTCATTGTACATCTCTATCAGAGTTCTTAGTTGACCAGGGGCATTGTCAGCAAGCAGTAATATTTTGAAAGTTTTTTTTTTCTGAGCAGTAGTCTCAACAGTAGGCTTAAAATATTAGTAAACTATGTTGTAAACAAATGTGCTGTCAGCTAGGCTTTGTTTTTCCATTTATAGCACACAGGCAGAGTAGATTTAGCAGAATTCTTGAGCGCCCTAGGATTTCCAGAATGGGAAATGAGTATCGGCTTCAACAGTTGCATTAACCCCAAACAAGAAAGTGAGTTTGTCCTTTGAAGCTTTGAAGCCAGGGATTGCCTTCTCCTCTAGTTATGAGAGTGCTAGAAGGCATCTCCTTCCCTATAAGGCTGTTGCATCATCAGTTATCTAAGTTAGACCTTCTGGTGGGTAACTTGCTGCTTCACTTTGCACTTTTATGCTGTGGTGATGGCTTTATTTCTTAAACCACGAACCAACCTCTACTAAGCTTCATGCTATTCTTCTGCAGCTTCCTCACCCCTCTCAGCCTTCACACAATTGAAGAGAGTTAGGGCCTTGCTCTGGATCAGGCTTTGGCTTAGGGGAATGTTGTGGCTAGTTTGAGCTTCTATCTAGACCACTAGAACTTTATCCATACCAGCAATAAGGTTGTTTCACTTATCATTCACTAGAGTAATACTTTTAATTTTCTTCAAGAACTTTTTCTTTGCATTCACAACTTTGGCTTAGCTTTCAGCCTGTCTTTGTTTTTGACATGCCTTCTTCACTGAGCTTAATCATTTCTATCTTTTGATTTAAAATGAGAGAAATGTGACTCTTCCTTTCACTTGAACACTTAGAGGTTAACTGACCTAATTTCAATAATGAGAGAGATGAACGGCTGGTCAGTGGAGCAGTCAGAACACATTTATGCCTTAAGTTCACCATCTTATATGGACACAGTTCATGGCTCCCCAAGTTACAATAGTAAGATTACTGATCACAGATAACCATAATATATAACAATAATGAAAAATTTGAAATACTAAAATGTAACACAGACACAAAGTAAGCACATGGATGTTGTTGGAAAAATCGTGCCAATAGACTTGCTCGATGTAGGGTTGCCACAGATCTCCAATTTGTGCAAAGCTCAATG
>PVKH010004514.1:0-23264 GCA_004027955.1 Chaetophractus vellerosus | reverse complement strand
ACCTCTCCTAGAGGGCAGACCGCCTTGAGAATGGCAAGCCGCCATGGGCGGGCCAGAGCCGCCGTGGGCAGGGCAAAAAGCTGCCACGGACAGGGCAAAAGCCGCCACGGGCAAGGCAGGTCGCCCGCGAATGGAGCGCAGCCAGCCACCCGCAAACTGAAAGCCAGCCGTGAATGGAAGCAGAAGCCGCCCACAAGCAGGGAAAGCCGCGCCTGCGCAGTGACCAGTCTCGGCACATCGCCGCAGCAGGGGGGAAGGGTAGATATGTAATAAAATAAATAAATCTTTAAAAATAAATAAATAAAAATAAATAAATAAATACTGTAATTACAATATTAATTCACACTATTTTAATCCTTTAGATTGTCCAAAGTGAGTTCACAGTTGATATCAGACATTTGATATGCATTATTAGGAAAACATATTATTGCAAAATATGCCTTGTCATCGTGTGGGCTTTGTTAGGCGTACTATTCAAAAGCCTTTCTTTGTAATACCACCTCCTTTCCCTGATCACCTACCCTCTACCCTCCCCCTCCCCCCAGCCAAGCACACACAAGAAAATAAAGCTTTTACCCATTTAGTGAAGGAACCATCAGCACCTAGTAAAAGTGCCCAATGTACTCACTAAATATAAACTGAAAGCACAATCTCACTTGTTAGGAGAAAAAGACTTGAATGAATAAGGCCATGCTAAGCTGTGAAATGCTGAGAGCAAAATTTATGGTCATCTCCCCATGGGACCCGTAAATTCTAAAAGAGAAAACTATTTAATCCAAAAGGAAGTTGGCTATTGTTGGGATTTGGATTGGTGAGATTCATGAAAGAACAATGTGGGGGAGGTGTTTGGGGGTGAGTAGGAAGGCTTTCCAGGAAATGATGATTATTGCTTAACCACATCTCATGCAAGACCAGTCCTCCTCTAGTTGCTTGAAATCTAAGAACTCACTAATAAAAAATCACTAAAACACTGAATTCACGAAAAGCACTGAGATTCTAAGGAAAACATTTGGTGAAAAGTCTTTTTAAAAAATTATCTTCAGTGCTAATGGAAACAAGAGTCTATCATTTGTTCAGCACTCAGCACATACTACTGAGCATCTATTGCACCTACTTTGACATAGTGGTGGGCACCGGATACTGAGGGAAATAGGATCAGTTCCAGCTCCTATTAGAACTAAAAGACAAGAGGAAGAGAGACATGTAAATAAGTAAATGTAAGAGTAATATATATCTAGAATCAAATCAAGATAATTTTTTTAAAGGTTTTTTATTTTTTATTTTTTTATTTTTTGTTACATATCACCCCCCCCCTTTCTGCTTGCTCTTGCTGTGTGTCCATTCTTCTGTGTTCTTCTATGTCTGTTTCTTGTCTCCCCCTGTTTTTGTGGCGATGTGCTGAGGTGGCCCTCCGTGCAGGCGGCTCACCCCGCTCGTGGGTGGCTCCATTCCGTTTCACGGGTGGCTCTGCAAGGCCGTCTGCCCGCTCGGAGAGGTCCCCGGGAACCGAACCCGGGGCCTCCCATATGGTGTACCAGCGCCCTTATCCACTGGGCTATACAGCCGGCCCCAAGATAAATTTTTAAAAAGACTGTCAATAGCAAATGTTGGCAAGGATGAGTAATGGAACTTTCATATATCGCTGGTTGAGAGTGTAAAATGGCTCAACCACTTTGGAGAACTGTTGACAACTTCTTAAGTTCAACATATATTTATGAACCAGCAATTCCACTCCTAATTATTAATCCAAGAGGTAAAAACATATGTCTACAAAAAAAAGCTTGTACAAGAATGTTCATAGCGGCCTTATTTATTATAGCAAAGTTTGGAAATAGCCCAGGGGTCTATTACAAGAGAATGAATAAATAAATTGTAGTATATTCATCCAACGGAATGCTAATAAACATTAAAAAAGGAACAAACTACTGAAATATACAATGACATGGATAAATTTTAAAAATTTTATTGAGAAAAAAAAGAAAAAAGGCCTTTTGTACAAAGTAGTCAAAATAATTTCCAAAAAGAGAACATACAAAGCTAATATATGGTCATAGAAGTTGCCTTCGGTACCGGATAGTGTGGGATGTTTAATGACAAAGGGATACAAGGAAACTTTCTGGGATGATAAAAAAATTTCCATCTTGTTTTGGGTATTGGTTGCATAGGTATATACAATTTGTCAAAACGAAACAAACTGAACACTTAATATCCATGTATTTAATTGAATGTAAATTATTCCTCCAAAACTTTAAGAAAAAATTGGGGGCCAGAATGTGTTTGAAATGTTTTGTTGACTGCCTAGAATACTTTAGCTGTGCCCTTGTTCATCTGAAAAATTCCTAATGAAACCTCAAAGACCCATGTCAACAGCTACTAGAATCTGAAATCTTCCCCAGAACAAGTCAGTTATGCTCCCATGTCTCTATGAGTTTCCACTGTTCATGTTATTAGAGTAATGGGTATTAGTATTTGTTTACTATTGTTTTCCCCTAATAAGCAGGGGTAGGAGGTAGGACAAATACAGAAACGAGGATAACTCCATTAAGTTTTCTATGTCAGACTTACAGTAGTTTTTGTAATTTACAGTTTGGGTGACTTAGTTCTTGATAAAAAAAAAAATCTCCACTGATTCATCAAGGTTGCTATAACACAGGTCCATTTCTCTCAAGTGTTCATTTCTCTGACGCACAGGACAGAGATCTTGCCAGTAATAAATAATGTGATCACCATCCTTTGCTGAAATAATTGGAAAATGTAAAGCCCAATGAATCTATTTCAGTCCGGCAATTCTCAGAATATGGTACTGGGGTGAAAAGTAAGTGCTTTTTAAAGGGCAAGGTCATCCAGTGCAGCTTTGGCACAGGCATAGTCCACCAGAAAGCCTTCCTCCTGGCACTCCAAAAGCATTCTTTACCTAATATTAATAGTTTCCTCACCCCGAGCCTCACCCCTCAACACACACTCTAAGAACGACAGACTTCACTCTGGAGGAAAAGACTCAGGAGGGACAACAGAGAAGTCTTCAAATACCTGAAGAGCCAATATCAAGAAGAAAGCTAATGTAAGACCACTAAAAGTAAAATTAGGATTAGTGGGCAGACATCAGGGGACTATGGTATAGACTAATAGCCACAGGCTTTAAGCCCCAATTTTGTCATTACTAGTTATATTACTTTAAGCAAGTTACACTGGTTCTATGAACTCCAGTTTTCTTCATCTATAAAATGGAAATGTAATCTCCCTAATAGTCATTTTTAGTTGGTACACAAAAGCACTCTGTTAACTTTTTTTAAAAGCCGTATAATTATTAGGCATATTAGCAATAAATTCATTATAAACAAAGGCTAATAAGGAATATGACAGGATGGCCTAGTAGTTATAAGCAAAAGTTCTAAAGCAACTGTCCTGAGTCCCAACTCAGCTCTGCTGGTCACTTAATTGGGTGACTCTGGCAACATTACTAGCCAATATGAGCTCAGCTTCTTCATCTTAAAAAATGAAGATAATAGTATCTATTTCTTATGAGTGAGATAATCTATAGTAAATGCTTAGCAAATGTCTCACATTACCAGTGTTCTTAATTGATAGTTGCTATTGTTTTTACTGAAATATTTAAAAATCTAACATGTTGCCTGGTATGTAATAGCTATTCAACAAATATTGGTTTCCGTGAACAGCATTGCAGAGTGGTGGACTTGCCATCACTGGAGGTCTTAACTTTGTGAAAGTTAGACAAATCATTCATTCAAACAATCAAATGCTAACAATGGATAAAATGGCAAATAAGACAGAGATCCTGCCCTTGGGAAGTTTATGATGTATTCATGTTGTAGAGGACACTGAAGTCACCTATAATGCCCCATTTAAAACACTGGATTCTCAGTCATTTTTTTCTTTTAGCAGCAATGTCAACCCAATAGTAGATAACACTAAAACACAGTGAAGGGAAAGAACAGCAATCTAGAAGCCAGGATACCTAATGACCTTGGGTTCAACCTTGTCAGCTTCTAATAGAACTATAAAGTCAAAATTGAGAAGACTAAAGAAGATTACCTACAACTCTACAAGAAGGTTAAAAGTCATAGCATCTTAGTTGGCAATTTCTATTCCCACAGACCAGAGAAAAGTGAAGTTGTATTATTGTGAGAGAGGAATGTTTCTGCAACTGTATGTAATGACAATGAGACAGCCTGGGTAAAGTTGGAAAACCAAGGACTTATAATCAAATGTGTGACCTCGGTCAAGTTATATACCTTCTTGGTGCCTTGATTTTTTTCATAAGTAAAGTGCAAATAATAATAGAACCCACCTCATAAGATTGTTGGAAGACTAAATGAGATGAGGACTCAGCACAAGTTAATATATTTTTGGAACATAATTTAATTATATCGATGTGGATTAACAAATAGAAAAAGAATTGGAAATAAAACAATGTACAAATACATTTTTTAAAAATACATGGAAGAAGCAGTAACCTAAGGTTATAGTTTCATCCTACATAAAGAGATATGGGTTCAAATATGCTTATGAATAGGAAGAATGTTGCAGGTAGACGAATCATAAGAAAAATTCCTTCCAAATAATGGCAGAGGGTGATGCAACTTTTAGAAGCAAATCTAACCAAAATATAGGAAGCAAATCTAACCCCTCATATTTCCCCCTATTAATAACATCTGTCATTACATATACATGTACATGGTACATTTATTACACTTGATAAATACTGAAGCATTGCTACTAACCATGGTCTATAGTTTACATTATGGTTTACACTCTCCACTGCACAATTTTATAGGTTTTGACAAAATGTATAATGGCCTGTACCTGTCACTGCAATATCATGCAGAACAATTCCAATTTCCCAAAAATGCCCCCATGATACACCTATTCTTCCCTCTCCCTTCTCTCTGAACCTCTGGAGGCCACTGTCTTTATATCAGTGTTACAAGTTCTTCCATTACTAGAATAATAAGTACTTTGGTCCATAGTTGCATTCCCCCTCTTATGTTTGCTCATTCCTCAGTTTTGAGGATTTTGGGAAAACGATGCCCACTCTGCTTCAAATTGAAACGGGGCTTAGATCCCAGGGGGCAGATGGATGGAACTGTCTAGCTTGCAGTTGTAGATACTGTGATTCTTGGGATGGGTGTTATCCATCATCATCATTTTGTTAGTTGTCCTAGGTGAGTATGATGAACTCCAAAGAGTAGGTGTTGGCTATAACTCTGCTGAGATTCAGGGCTCAACAAGCATATGAACAGACTGAAGATTTAAGTCTCTGGGACACATATTTATTGGATGTAGTGCTAATTATAGGTTCAAATAAAAGGTGCAGAAGAATCGTGTAGGAAAATTATAAATAAGTCTAATTCTGTTACATTGGGCACGTAGGATAACACATATTCAAAGTAAGGCCCACCTATGGGGTGCCAATTTCCTGGGGTTGTATGCCCTGCCTCTAGCATCCTGATGTCTCTATAGCTGTCAGGAACACCCCTGCTTGAGGCTTTGTTTACTGTGGCAGTCAGTGAGAGCCATCTGAGATATGCATAAGCATAACATCTGGAATGACCTCTTGACTCACTTTGAAATAAATCTCTTAGCAATAAAAACTCATTTGTATTTACTATTTTCCCCTTTTGGTGAAGGTCTTTTTCCAAATGCATCACTAGTTGGTGTTTGGTAATAATACCTCGGTGCCAGAGAGGTTCATTCCTGGGAGTCATGTCCCATGCCAGGGTGAAGGTAGTGAGTTTATGTGCTGAGTTTGGCTTAGAGAGAGGCCATATTTGAGTAACAAGGAGGTTTTTAGGAGGTAACTCTTAGGCAGTATATATCACTAGGCTAAGTTCCAGTTTTACAAGAATAAGGTTTATAAATACAGTGTTAATATCAAGGGCCTGGCATACTGGTCTTTCATCTTGCACTAGGCACTGCCAATGTGCTCTAGAGAGTCTTGCCACTCTATTACAGAATATAGCAGGACTCCCCAGGATGTGTGCTTGAATCAAGAATTGTACACTTACTTTCTAGGTGACCAAAATCTTAAAAAGAAATCTGAGAGGAGGGGCAAGATGGTGGCAAACTAGGGAGCTCATTGTACAGTGCAGTTAGTAATTGCCTAGAGCTATCTAAATCACGTGATTGGGAGGCCCAGGAGAAAAGCATCCTGCAACATCCTTGGAAGAACGGGAGGAGACTGCCCATCTGCAGTGCAGACTTGTGAGTAGAGTACTCCATGCCAAGAAGGCCAGTTTCCCATCCCCTGCTGATGGCACAAGATGCCTCAAGAGCTATTCCCTGGCTGGGGTTGGAAGCTCCATTTCACAAAAAACGGGAGGAAGAGTCAGTTGGGCTTCAGGTATTGATTAGTAAATTCAGGTGGCTAAAGTCTAATCCAAAGAACCACTAAAGTTTGAACTTGTTCAAGTTGGAAAGAGGCTGGTAGCCTCCATTTTTAATCTGTCCCTGACATGAGGGGAGGGGCTGATTGAAAAATCATAGTGACAGTAGGGACCAGCTTATTTCCACCCAGATTGCTACCCTACCATGGGATCCAGCCCCACCACCAGCAGGGAAGAAGCTGGGGGAATCTGCACCAGCCTCTCCAGGCAATTGTAGTTGCTTTGAGCCTACACAGATTACACTGTTGGGCACTCATGTGGCTACATCCCTGGACCCCAATAGAACAGGAAGGAGGGGGTGTGTTTCCTCAGTCTCTCTGGGCAACTGCAGGTGCATCTGGTCCACATGGGTTACACTGTTGGACACCTGTGGCTCTATCATCACCCCCAGTAGAACACAAGGGGAGGTGGTGTTTCCTTAGCCTCTTCGGGCAACTGCAGCTGCTTTTTGCCTGCATGGACCATACTATTGGTCACATCTCTGACTCCATGCCTTCCCCTGACAGGGCAGGAAGAGAGACAGTGCTCTCTCAACCTCTCCAGGCAACTGCAGTCTCTTTCAGTCCACACAGACTAGATTACTGGGCAAACCTATAGCTACATCCCCGCCTCCAAGAGGACAGGAGGTGGGGGAGGGTAGTGTTTACTTAGCCTCTCCATGCAACTGCAACTGCTCTAAGCCCACACAGGCCAGACTGATACCCCTGTGGCTCCATCCCCACCACTAACAGGGCAGGAGAGAGAGTGCTCCCTCAGCTTCTGTAGGCAATTGCAGCCATTTTTGGCCCACATGGACTAGACTTGGATGAATCTGTGGCTCCATCCCCACACCTGATAGGGCAGGGGGAGGGACAGTGCTCCCTCAGCCTCTCTGGGCAACTGTAGACACTTTCAGCCTGCACAGACTAAATTTTTGGACACATCTGTGATTTCATCCCTGCCCCTGACAGGGAAGGAGGAGGAACAGTGCTCTCTCAGCCTCTCTGGGCAACTGCAATCACTTTCAGACCACACAAACTAGATTGTTGGGAAAACCTGTGGCCACATCCCCGCCCCCAACAGGACAGGAGAGGGGGCAGTGTTTTCTAAGCCTCTCCAGGCAACTGCAGCTGCTTTCAGCCTGCACAGGCTAGATTAGTGGGCACACCAGTGGCTCCATCCTCACCCTATAGGGCAAGAGGAACAGGGCTCACTCAGCCTCTGTGGGCAACTGCAGCCACTTTTGGCTCACACAGACTAGATTATTGGACATATCTGTGGCTTCATCCCCATCCCTGACAGGGCAGGAGGAGGGAAGTGCTCTCAGCCTCTCTGAGAAACTGCAGTCACTTTCAGCCCCCACACACTAGATTTTTGGGCAAACTGGTGGCCACATCCCCACCTCCAATAGGACAGGAGGAGGGGGGCAGTGTTTCCTTAGCCTCTCCAGGCAACCGCAGCCACTTTTGGCTCACACAGACTAGATTATTGGACATATCTGTGGCTTTATCCCCATCCCTGACAGGGCAGGAGGAGGGACAGGGCTCCCTCAGCCTCTCCAGAAAACTGCAGTCTTTCAGCCCACACAGATAAAACTGTTGCAAACATCTGTGACTCCATCTGTGTCCTCGGCAGGGGAGGAGGGGGGGCAGTGCTTTGGTAATCTCTCCAGGCAGCTACAGATGGCCTCAGTATGCAAGACTTGGATTACTGCACACAGCTGTGCTCCATCCCTACTCCTGGCATGGGAGAAAGGGGAGAAGCCTCATTGATTCCTGGGGCAATGCTGCAGCCTACAACTTTTACAGTACAAACCACATCCTTAGCTCCTACTTGGAAACCAGCAAAGATAAAAAGGGCAAGAAGCAGATGAAAAAGTTGAAAAAATCAGATTGGCTAAGCAATATTCATGAAAAAATTCCAAATTAGGTTGAACCATGTTTCAAAGAGGTGCTGTAGCACAAAGCCAATCAAATAGAAAGCCCTAAAGACAGAAAATGTGCCCAGAATAAATATAAGTCAAATCCTGAGACACCAACAAAAAATTACAATCCACACTAAGAAACAGGCAGTTATGGCCCAGCAAAGAAACAATCGAAGCCTCAGATGACAAAGGAGTTGAGACAACTAATCACAGATGTTCAAATCTCCTTAATAAATTCAATGAGATGGCTAATGAGATAAAAGATATTAAGACAGTGGGTGACCACAAAGAAAAATCAGAAAGCAATATGTATTAGCCAAAAGGGATTCTGATGCAAAGTACCAGAAATCTGTTGGCTTTTACAAAAGATATTAATTTGGGGTAAATCTTAGTTACAAGGCCCTAAAGAGTCCAACTAAAGGCACCATAAGAGATACTTTCTCACCCAAAGTCAATTGCCATGTGTTGAAGCAAGAGGGCGGGTGATATCTGCAAGTGATCAGCCTTCCTCTTTCCTCTTAAGGCTCCATGGGCCCAGCTCCTTCAGATCTCAGCTGTAGGCTGGTATAGGGCTAAGCTCCTCTGTTCTCTTCAGCTACAAACTACCAGGCAAAATGGCTCTTCTCTCCCTGGGGCTGCAGGATCAAAGTCCTCTTCCGTGTCTGTGAAGCGCTCTCTCTCTTCTTGCGTATCTGTTTCTGTGTGTCTCCTTGATTGTCTGCTTATATAGCCCACAAAGGGGACAGGGACTCAAACTGGGTTGCCTTAATGATGTGGTCGAATCAAAGCCCTAATCTTGATCTAATCAAGTAAATGTAAAGCCTTTGATTTCAGCCTTTGAATTTAAATCAATCAAAGGGTAGCATTCCCAGAGGAATCTAATCTGTTCATCTGGGCATGATTAAGTTATGAGTAGGGCGTTAACTGCCACGTCAGTGAGACGTTGAGCCCCACCCCTCGGTGGGCGTGGTCTCAAGTATAAAAGGCTAGAGAGAAGCAGAGATGAGAGAGAAGCCGAGAAGAGATTTGGAGAAGGAGATTTAAAAAGCAGTTCTGATGTTGGAGTGAGCCGTTCGCCCGAGAGTCTACAGCTGGCCTTGTGGAGAGACGCAAAGCATAGAAAGCCTCATGGTCTACAGCTGAACTCGTGAAGGAAACAGAGCTAAGCCCGGAGAGAAACGCAGCCCCGGGAACAGAGGAACCCGGAAGCCTGAACCCTGGAGACGTCGGCAACCATCTTACTCCAACACGTGGACTTTGATATGGGAAGAAATTTATGCTTTGTGGCCTGGTAACTGTAAGCTTCTACCCCAAATAAATACCCTTTATAAAGACCGACCACATTTTGGTATATTTTCAAAAGGCACTTCTGTGGCTGACCAAAACACCAAGAGATCAGCTTTGCAGGAAATACTAAAGGGAGTGAGACAGCCTGAAAAGAAAGACAGGAGAGAGAGGCTTGGAAGAGTCTAGAAATGAAGATTATATAATAAAAGTAAAAGCATAAAAAGAGTGGTGAAAATAAGATATGACATAAAACAGAAAGTCAAAATGGGTGAACTTTTACAATAATAACATTGAATGTTAATGGATTTAACTCCCCAATCAAAAGACACCGACTGCAGGAATTGATAAGAAAATAAGAGCCATCTATATGCTGTTTACAAGAGACTCACCTTAGACCCAAGGATACAAATAGATTGAAAGTGAAGGGCTAGATAAAGATATTCCATGCATTCAGTAACAACAACAAAAAAAGCTGGAGTAGCTGTACTTATATTATATGAAACAGACTTTAAAAACAAAGCTATTATTAGAGATAAAGAAGGACATTATATATTAATAAAGGGGTCAATTCACCAGGAAGAAATAGCCATCATAAATGTATAATCATCTAACCAGGATAACCCAAATTACATGAGGCAAACACTGGCAAAACTGATGGGAAAAAGAGAAGCCTCTACAATAATAGCTGGAGACTTTAATACACTACTCTCACTATTGGATAGAGCATCTTTGCAGAGCATCAATACAGAAACAGAGACCTTGAATATTATAACTGAATGAAACCTAATGGACATATACAGAACATTGCACCCCAAAACAGCAGGATATACATTCTTCTCAAATGCTCATAGGTCTTTTTCCAGGATAGATTATACATTGGGTCACAAAACAGATCTCAATAAATTTAACAAAATCGAAATTATACAAAGCACATCTCTGGTCATAATGGAATAGAGTTGGAAATTAATAACAGGTAGAAAAAGGGAAAATTCACAAATATATGGATATTAAACAACACACTCTTAAATAATCAGTGGGTCAAAGAAGAAATTGTGAAAGAAAAAATTACGAGATAAATGAAAATGAAAACACAACATATCAGACTGGTGGTCTGGAAACTATTTCCTCAAGACAGTCCATTATTGGTTATCTGTCAAAGAGTCAGCAGAATTTAGGGTTTCATTGTCCCCACTGCCATCATTATCAACCCATATGTTTCCATTCAAATTTTCAGGATCCCATTCCTTTCCAATCAATGCCCTCACTTTAATAACAGACACCCTACAAGACTGAGATTTTACTTTCTGTTTTAACCCTGCTACTCGCACAAAGAGACTTTGGTTTTCAGAGATCTCAAGTCTGTGACTGCAGGAAACAAGATTTTCTTTCAGGGCACACATAGAAACTTTCACATCCTTCATGCAGCACTTAAGTTGCAAATTTGAAGCCTTCAGCTCATCCCTTTCTTTATAACTCTATCCAGCATATTAGAAACCAGCAGCCAACATCAGTATACGTTTTAATCCCACAAAACCCTGTTAAGGTGTCACAAACGCTCTCATCTAGAGCCTTGTCTCTTACAAGCATGTGAGTAGCCATATCCAGTAGTGATATTTTGTGAATCTGTATTGCCAATGCATGCCATGGACTATCACTGGCATCTTGATCATTGGAAATAGAGTCATTAGAGCCTTTGAATCTTGTCACAGGAGAGTGCCACAGCCCCTTAATCAACTCCCAGACTTCAGGCAGTTTACAGACCCAGAGCCCCATAAATGAGGGGAAGGCAGTCCCCTTGGGGAGGAACCCTGTTTCCCTGCCAAAAAATTTATACTGTTAATCTTCATCCCAGACCTACGGCCTTTTACCAGGGTAACTGCATTAGGGAAAAGGAAGTGATCACACATTTCAAGGATTGTTAGACACTGGCTCAGAATTGACATTAATTCCAGGAGACCCAAAATGCCACTGTGGTCCATCAGTCAGTCTGAGGCTTATGGAGTTCAGGTGATCGATGGATTTGTAGCTCAGTTCTTCCTCACAGTGGGTCTCGTGGGTCCCCAGACCATTCTCTGGTTATTTCCCCAGTTCCAGAATGCATAATTGAAATAGACATACTCAGCAACTGGCAGAATCCCCACATTAGTTCCCTGACTTGTGGAGTGAGGGCTATTAGAATTGTCCTACATGACATTGCAATGTTGGATACAAGCCATTATACATTTTGTCAAAATCTATAAAATTATGTCGGACAAGGGCAAACTATAATGTAAACTATAGACCATGGTTAGTAGTAATGCTTCAATATGTGTTCATCAATTGTAACAAATGTACCACACTAATGAAAGTTGTTGTTAATGTGGGAAAGAGTGGGAGGGGGAGGGCATGGGGTATATTTTTGATGTAACATTTATGTAATCGAAAGCTTCTTTAAAAACTGAAAAAGGAAGTCCAAGTAGAAGCTACTAGAATTGCCCCTACCTAGCAAAATAGTAAATCGAAACCAATACCAGATTCCTGGAGAGATTGCAGAGATCAGTGCCACCACTAAGGACTTGTAGGATGCAGGGGTGGTGATTTTCTCCACATCCCCATTCACTTCTCCTTTTTGGCCTGTGTAGAAAACAGATGTATCTTGGAGGATGACAGTGGATTATCATAAACTTAACCAGGTGGTGACTCCAATTACAACTGCTGTTCCAGATGTGGTATCACTGCTTGAGCAAATCAACACATCCTCTAGTACCTGGTATACAGCTATTGATATGGCAAATGCTTTCTTCTCAATTGCTGTTAGTAAGGACTGTGGGAACCCTCTGATCTTTACATCTAAGAAATAGTTTGGTGCGAATATTCTTGCTGTCCTGATTTTGTGATAATCAGGGTAGGCTAAACAGTCGCTATATTAGAAACCATGCATGTGTCCCCAGACCTAGTTTTTCTCCCTAGGTCTGGTTTTTTGGAATGCTGGTGATAAACTAAGCTTGATTTATTATATGACCATCCTGTATGGGAAAAGACTGTAACTTTGGGTATCTTTGTCAACCTTAAGAGATATAGCAGGGGGATGGATGTGACTTGGGTGGTTGGGTGTCTGTCTCCCATATGGAGAGACCTGGGTTCGACCCCTGGTACTTCCTGGTAAAAAGTAAGAAAAGGAAAATATAGAAGGCTGTGGGCCACTGGGCCCCACACATGGGTGCGCCACCGGGCCCCGTGAGCCACGCAGCAAGATGATGATGTAACAGGAGAGTGACACAAGGGAGAGCCAAGACAAGACACACCGAAAAACCAGGAACTAAGGTGGCACAGGAGGTAGGATGCTTCTCTCCCACATCAGAGATTCCAAGGATCGAATCCCAGTGAAGACAGGAGGAGAAGAATGAGAAGATAGGGCAGGAAATGGACACAGAGAGTTGCCCAGCAAATGGACACAGAAACAGCAAAAATGGGGCAGGGGGATAAAAATGGATAAAAATAAATAAATAAATAAATAAATCCTTAAAAAATGTATAGGGGAGGAAGACACGGACTATAATTAGTAGTAATACTTTGACGATGCTCCTTCATGATTTGTTAACAAATGTGTCACAACAATGCAGGGTGTTTGTGGGGGGGTGATGTGTGGGAGCCCTGTATGATGTTATGCATGTTTGCTCTGTAAGATCACAATGTTTACTGAACACTTATAGTTTATGTATGTTCATGTATGAATGATATACTTCAATAAATCATTTAAAAAATAAAAAAAATAAATAGTTTGGAGGCCTGTTTCTCTGCTCACACAGAGAATTCTCCACTATCAGTTCAATTTGCTTGCTCTGTTAATCAGTTATCTTAGACCTTTACTGCCACCTTATCTCCTACGTATATCACTAAATGTTTCTGTAATTTTGCTACCCCATTATCAACCTGGTATTCTTATGATGTTATTTATGACCCTCACGTGCCAATAGCTGCCTGCTCCCCTGCATGTACACCCTAACCTTTTGCTATGTGAAAAAAGAATAAAAACTGTGTTGGGGATCAGCTCTAGAGGATAGCTTCTTCAGCTGTTCTCTCCCTGACCTCTCTCAACCTCCGTGTTCAGAGTAATTTCATTGCGCCATTGCGGGCTCTGCTGGACAGATCCCCACAAGACTTTGCAGAACAGATTCCTGCAAAGGACCACCAGAGACAGTTTGCTTTCAGCTGGTAAGGCCAGCAATATACCTTCACTGTCCTATCTCAGGGGTATATCAACTCTCCAGTCCTATGTCATAATATTATCCACAGGAAACTTGATCATCTCTTCCTCCCACAAGACACCACACTGGTCCATTATATTGATGATATATTGATTGGACCTAGTGAGCAAGACGTGTCAACTACTCTAGACTTGTTGGTAAGGCATTTGTGTGTTAGAGGATGGGAGAGAAACCCAATAAAAATACAGGTGTCTTCCACTTTGGTGAAATTTCTAGGTGTCCAGTGGTGTGGGAAATGTGGATATATCAATTCTAAATTAAAGGATAAGCTTTTGCATCTGGCCCCTCCTACTACCAAAAAAGAGGCACAATGCCCAGTTGGCCTCTTTGGATTTTTGAGACAACATATTCTTCATTTGGGTGTGCTACTACAGCCCACTTACCAAGTGACCAGAGAAGCTCCTAGTTTTGAGTAGGTACTGGAACAAGAGGAGGCTCTGTGACAAGTCCAGGCTGCTGTGCAAGCTGCTCTGCCACTTGGGCCATATGATCCAGCAGATACAATGGTGCTGGAAGTGAGTGTCAGTGTCAAATATAGATGGCAGTTGTAGCCTCTGGCAGGTCCTATAGGAGAATTACAATGAAGACTTAGGATTTTGGAGCAAAGCCCTGCCATCCTCTGCAGATAACTACTCTCCTTTTGAGAAACAGATTTTTGCCTGCTACTGGGCCTTAGTAGAGACTGAATGCTTAAAAGAAAATTGGGATTATAAATGTGATTTTTACTTTCTTCTATATACTTTTATCTATAGTCCCAATTTTCTACCAGTAAATTTCTATGGAGGTGGAAACCTGGTTTCCTAATTTTATGTCCCGTTCTACCACAAGAATAAACTTCCTTATATTGAATCAAAAATTAAGAGTTGGAAGTTATCTTCAATACCATTTAATATAATAAGCAATTTATTAGTACTTGTAGTGAAGTAGGATCTCAATTATTTCTTCAATGAATAAATGTGGCCAGCTAAAAACTAGCATAGCTGCATAAAAATGAAGGGTTTCTTTCTACGTAAGTCCACTAATATAGAAACTGGAATTAAATTATGTAGAATTCAAAACCATGTGGAGAAAATGGAAATGGTATTAGATTAAGACTGAGAGGGCCCAGTTCGAGAAACTAGATTTTATATGGGCTAGTTGGTACTACCCGTGGAACTCAATTACAGCACCATCTCTATAGGGAGGGAATAGATGTGACAAAAATGAATGGTCCCTGCTAATTCAGGCACTTTTGTATATAAACACAGGCATGACATAAATACACCTTTGTTCATCAGGCTGTCAACTTTCACCTGATAATTTTAAATACTGTTTGCCTGACACCATGAATTAACATGGCCCCGATTCTGACTCTGGTAAAAGAGTCAGTTTTGTTGATTTGTTTTGAGTGGTGTTTAGGGAATAGGTAATATATTATAAGTTATTAACCAGAGGTGAACAAAGGTCCCCTTGCTCCAAAGCTCAAACTCCTTCCAAGTTTGACAAAAAGCCCACGTACTCACTCAGCACTGCATCCTGATCTCCCTGTGCATCTCCGGCCTTGGTGTCCTCTGGTCCCACAGTCTGGGTTGTCCCTGTAATGTGAGGAAGGAGAGCTCATTCCAACAGGATCATGGATTTACTAAGAACAAGGGGAGCAGCTTTGGTGATGACCAGAATGGGGGCCAGTGTCCTCATCTCGGTGGTTCAATTCTGACCAACTAGGTCTAGGAAAACTACAGCCAACAGTCTCATACACCACCAGTTCAGCTGAGGGAACAAGTGATGTGGTACCCAAACAGTTCTGAAGTAGGAAAACTCTTGATATGCTCCCCACTCTGTAACTCTAGGGCAAGTGGTCTAGTCTAAGCCTCCTTGTCTACACTGACCTCACAGGGGTATAGTGAGGCTTTATACTACACAGGTGTACATGTAAATGAGTAAGGAATTTTAGGTATGATGAGTCTACAAAATTCCATACCAGGGAATGACTGAAAACACTGGCTTGCCTTATGCCCCTTAATTATTTATAGACCATTCCTCATATTTCAGCAGTTAAATCCTATTTGAGATTCTTCAATATTTAGTCTAATCTATGACTTTAGTCTAATCTATGACTTTAGCTGTAATTTAGGCTAAGGCACACTAGATGGGACAATTCCTATCACTCAACTCCTTTAATCATACTGACTGGCACAAGATGGATGAATTGCCCCCAATAAAGAGCCAGACTGAATAATAGTACTCAAAACTTTCCTGCCCAGTGGTCCTTAAATGATCCAAGAAGTCCCTAATATATGTGGCCACCATGGGCTTCTGTCCCACAGTAAATTAATCCCAAAGTGTCTTTTATAGCATTATTCCCATGGATTACAGGAAACCCTATCTCCCCTCTACCCCAGATCTGTCCCTAGCATCACTTACAGTTCATTTCTGCCTTAGATCTCTCACACAGATCCTTCAGGTTCATCTTGCTGAAAATTTTGAGAGCCACACCCCAGGCCTGCTCTCCTGGATAATTCTTGTTCATCAAATTAGCCAGATCCTCTCATTTGGCATTCTTCATTTCAGTCCAGGTTATCTGGCAGGGCCCAGGTTCCATGTTCTCATTCCATAGAAGTAACTTGAATTTATTTAATTCCTTTTTGTCCAGTTCCTCCAAATATAGCAGCAGCCCAAAATCAGAAAAGAAGGAAGAAAACAAATCCTTGTCCCAAGGATCAGTCCTCACGCTTCAATGGGGAAAATCATAAGAACATGGACTACAAAGAATAAATGGGACCTGTGGAAGAATAAGAATAACCAATGAATTACCTATAAAATATAGGTTTGTTCAACAAACATTTGTTAAAGCCAACTATATTAGACTCAGCATTGATCTTGTGCCCTCTATAATGTATTTCCTATCATAAGCCAATTCTCTAATACAGACAACTCTACTGTGTATTTCTTCCACCCTCCCAGGATTTACTCCCAGCTACATCACTTATGAGCTGTAAGAAATAAGTAAATCACTTCTGTTCTCTGAATCCCAGTTTACTTTTCTGTAAAGTAGGGATACCAGAGCCAACCTCAGAAACTTGTAGTGTGAATCAGAGTTCATATATCACCTGGAATAAAACAGGTTCCTACTAATTATTGGTAACTTTTCTCATCCCTTCCCCCCTCCACCAACAACCAACATATATTGTAGCCTAGAAAGTATTGTTATTGCATCTCTGCCAACATATCACTCTTGAAGTACATGCAGTTGGAATGGGTCACCCTCTACCTCTTCTTGTCATGTCATCTCTGGTCACAAATCCATATGTATTCATTGAGGGTTTGTATTTCAAGCTCCTTTCACACCTATTCCCCAACACTACAATTACTCTGGGTGAGTTCAAGTTTAAAGTCCATCCAAAACAGCAGTCTCTCATACCCTTGACCCAAACTCCCATGATCTTATTGCACTCCAGGATTTCACTCCAATGCTCCTATTTCAAATTGCTGAAATACTTAAATGGCTAACTCCTATAACAAATTATCTAATAATACCATCCCATCCATTCAGTAGACTCATGTTCTCTCTTCCCTCCCTACAGTTCTTCAAACCCCATCTAATCCTAGTCTTTTGAGCCCTGCATTTCTCCCTTATTTATCAGCCATTTTAAGACCTCATTCCATTTCTTATCCAGCATGAGCACTCCAGTTAATCACTTAAACTACCCTCTCCCCTTCATCCTCAAGTCCTTCTCCTCTTCTGTGGTTTGCCTAACAAGGCAGAGATACCAAGTGGTTCAGCTGAGAATCAACTTAAACCTTTCTCTAAAGCCACTGCCCTTTCCCCTCTTTCATGATACCTTCCTTATGCTTGTTAATGGGACTGGAAAGGAAATATGGATATGGAAAATAAACATGTAATAAAGGGAGAGATTACCTCTCAAACCAAAAGTGAATTATCTCAAAAATTACATGATAAATCAGGACCTTATTCTTAGGAATCGGTGAGCTATCAATTGTTTTAGGTTGTTTTTCAGCCACACTGAAGAAACGGTCTAGATAACAGATAAAGACACAACAAAGCAGATTCTGTAGTATTTTTTTAAAAGGAAGCAAGAGGGAATAGATCTGAGGAAACTTAAAGGAAAGGAACCCTGAAATTTCTTCAGGACATATGGAATATGGTGAGGAAAAATGAAGTGAAGCATACAACTCTCTCAACTTCCTATCCAGAAATTTACAGATAGATATCACCACATGCAGTCCTTTTTCTTTTTCTTTCCTGTAACAAACAAGGGGATTCTCATCCCTCCACCTGTGATCTGGATCTCACTGTTCCAGCAACTGTTCCCACAGGGATTTAATCCATTTGTGATCCCTCTTTTTTCCCCTATCTTCAAATACTCACTCTTCTAAAACCTTCACATTAACATTTTAACATGCCCAAATCCACTTCAATCTTTCAAATATCTTCTCTTTCCTCTACATTCTATCTTCATAATCAAATTCCTTCAAAGTTTTCTGTACCTTCCCTCCTATTATACACCTCCTCAATCCAATGCAATCTAGTTCTCGCTACCACAATCACGAGATAACTCACCAATCATTACCCTCTTTCAAAAGCCAATAGGTGCTTTTGGATACAATTTCCATATCTGTAAAGAAGTAATAACAATAGTAACTACCTCTTAGAGCTGTTGGGATTAAAGGAGTAATGCATGTGCTTAAACTATAAAATGCCTTATATATAATAAGGATATTTTAACTAGGCCCTCCTTCTTGATATTCTCTCTTCTCTTGGCTCTCATAATCCCATACATTTTTCATTTTCTTCCTATCTTTCTAGGTGTCCCTTTCAGTCTTCTTTAAGGATTCCTTATAATATACCATTTATCAGGTATGTCTCAACCAACTGCCTCCCCTTTTTATCTTTTCTACACACATTTACTCCCAAGGTTTTGGTCTATTTCTTCTCATCACCTTCCCCCAAACTTTGCCAACGTCCTAATTTAGAACAAAATCATCTCTCATTTGTATCAACATCAAAGATCCTGTTTTCTTGTTTCTATTCTTACCTACTTACAGTGTTTTAAAATACAAATGTGTCATTCTCATAGAAAAGCAGTTTGATTAAATCAAACTCCTTAATATGACATAAATGCCCTTCATGACTTTGAGGACTTCTCCAGTCTACTGTCAAAATTTTCAACCATATTTACTTTCTTCTCTTCCCTCTTCTTACTCCTTTCAGAAATAATAAGCTCCATTTATAGATGGGGAAAGTTGAACTCAGAAAGGATCAACATCTTGCCACACAGCTGGTAAGTGATAATTAGTCCTAGAGACAAGATCTTTATGGGTCTGAATTCTATTGGGTTGTTACTATATGTACAATACTGCACAGGATATTGTACATATACCTGTGCTACTTCCCATGCTGTTCTTAAAGAAATTTGTTTTTTGTTCCATGGCTTGGTTTGAATAGAGGAAACATTTCTGTTTGGTGCTTCTTCTCTTATATGAAGTCTTTCATTCACTCTAAATTTTTTTTAACTAAAATGGGAACCCATGGTCTAAGAGAAATTATTTCAATTTTCAAGTTTGTTGATGCAAATTTTTGCCACATATAATAAAGCATATTTGTTCAAAATAAATTAATTCCTGGCAACAACAATAGTAGCCTCCTGAGCTATAGTACTGCTAGGAGAATTCAAAGGAAAGAAAGATTATTTTACATAGAGGGTAGAGATGAGAAGGTCTAGAAGAAGTAACACTTAACTCAGGGAAAAGGATATGCCCAACCTTCTCATACACTCCTGCCTGATTTCCTTTCTTGGTAGAGCTAATGGAATTTCCTATAGCAGGATTTCTCAACCTTGGCACTATTGACGTTTTAGGCCAGATAATTCTTTGTGGTGGGGGGCACTGTATGTGCCCTGTATGTTTAGTAGCATTCCCTGCTTCTGCCCATTGGCTGTTGGTAGACCATCCCCCTATCTATCCTCTCAGTTGTTACAACCAAAAAACTTCTCCAGACTGCTAAATGTCCTCAGGGGGACAAAACTGCCCCTGGTTGAAAACCATTGTCCTATTTTATAGCCTTACCTTTTACTGCTGGTTGTACAACTCATTGGTCCTTCTTTATGATACTACCATAATAAATAGATCAAAGAAACAAAGGAAGTCTGAACAAAGACATTCAAATGAAATTATAATATATGATAGAAGAGAAGCCATAATTGGGAAGGGAAGCATTCAGTGCCAATTGTTAGAACTTGTAAACCATTTAGACAAAAGTTAATTAGGACAGGAAAAGTCCCAGATATAACAAAATCAGTAAATAGTTAATATTTCAAACCAGGAAAAAACCAACAAACCAAAAACAAAACAAAACAAAACAAAAAAACGCAGAGACTATCATCACACTTTAGGAAAGACTTATAATCTTGGAAAAAGGAAAAAAACAAGAATGATTATTAGGATGAATATTTAACTATTTTGAAATTAAAACCTCTCGTCCATAAGAACTCAAGCATAAAAGGTAAAGCAAAAACAGCAAAAGTGAGTGGTTACAGGAAATTTGGCACATAAGGAGCTGATGTGTAAATTTGAAAACTATTAGTATTAACTACTAAAGTTGGAGATATGCACCCAACACCCAGATCTTTGTTTGTAATATCATTCTCCAATAAAAGAAACCCAAGCTCCTAGCCAGGGCAGGGGATCTACAAGATGAGCCTGGAATATTTTGCAGTGCCAGAAAGTAAGAAAGTGTTTAAAATACAAAAGGAAGGGGTGTGTCAAAAGGTCTGAGGAGCATATCTAAAAGAACTCCCTATGGCCAAAGCTGGAACAATTTGACCAACATTCAAACAGCGTAGTATTGGATTATAACCCAAAGTATAAAATAAATACCCTGATTCCATACTGATATACATAAATGACTGAAAACAAACAACCAAACAAAGAAATAAGGGAGAAGAAACAAATCCTCTTTCCAGAATTCCAAACAATTTATGTAGATACTTCTTCCACCAGCTGCTGGATCTTAATGCTCCCACCCTACCCGAGTGCGGGCTATACTAGTGACTTGATTCTCAAGGAGAGGGTGGTAGTAACTTTTCAGTAGAAAAGCCTGGTGACACTACCTCAGCCAGGTGATCAAAGTTCACCAACATCAGTGACAAGTCACGTTGATTATGTGTGACATGACATGATGTGATGTGAGATGACATAATGTGATGTGAACAGGGTTATGAAGAAAAGTTATAGTCACCCCTTCCCAGTACAATTCTGGGAACCGTCTCAATCTCCCCTCTGTCTTCTCAGTACAATTCTGGGAACTGCCTCCCAGTGCTCTAAAAGTTATGCTTGACTAACAAGAATAGAATAGAATAGTTAGAAACTGTTCCTACCTGCAGCTAACCGCAAATATCTGCTTCTGTACATTTGGAGCTTGCTTAGGCTTGCTAGTTGCCCCGGACAACGTGAGTCAAACACAACTGCAAAGAGAGACCCCCGCATAGTACTCTGTCTAAAAGTAAGTTTCGGTTCTTACAAAGAGTATAAAAAATAGCTAAAGCCTTGCTTCAGCGCTCTCACCTATGGAAAGGTGATGAGCCCAGCCGCTTGAATAAACGGTTCTAAAATTCAACTGGGAGCCTTTATTCTGAATAGTTACTCCCGTAACAAACAGCACTTCACCTCTCTGGTCTTCCATAATCCCAGTCCAACCATGAAGAAACATCCGACATATACCCCAATTGTGGAATTGTTCTACAAAATACCTCATTAGTATGCCTCAAACTTGTAATCATCATCAAAAGCAAGGTCAGGAGACTAAGGGGGCATGATGGCAAAATATAGCATAGTAGCCTGGAGGAGATCCAGGAACAGAAAAAAAAGATATTAGGGGGAAAACGAGTGACATTTGGATAAAGTATGCAACTTAATTACTAGTCAATTAATTGTTAAAACAAAACCTATGCAGAAAAAAATAGATGAAAAATACATCAAAATATTAACCATGGTCGTAGTTTGAGTTCAGGACGATTTATGGCAATTTTCATTAATTATAACACATTATTTAAATAAATGGAAAAATATAAAAGGGAAAAGGAAGGAAATAACAATTTGTCAAACGCCAAAGAGATAAAGAAATTAATGCTCGCCAACTATATTCGAATTTAGTACGCAGGAGGTCACTGGGAACCTCCACAGAAATAGCAATTTTATGTCACTGCTGGGGGAGAAAGTGTAGGAGTGGCAAAGCCTCCCTGCTATGGGTTAGAAGGTGGCCATTGTCGTGAGCAAACATGCTCTATATTATTTCTAGAACTTTGCCACAAGAGATAGGTAGAGAGAAATTTGTACCGTGGTGCACAGGGTCTGAAATATATTTTAGTGGTTTGTTTCGTTTTCAAATTGGGCGTAGGGAGTCGGACGACGTATAGGGAGGAGGAATAACCGCCGCGCACAGGTGGAGGAAATAACCTCGATTGAAGGACTAAAAACAATTGTTCAGGGCAAAGACGAGCGCGGCATTCTGGAATTCGGTTAGGATGTCTATACCCTTGGGCCTCTAGTTAAAGCGGCTATATACCACTTTAACCCCGAAGAAAAGTGAAGAAGCGGGAACTGCACGTTAGTTAAAGACAGCACTAGTTCTCAATGAAGTGTACTCATTACCCACGTGCGTACTCCGATTCTGGCTGCCCCAGGGAGCCCGCGAAGCGCACACCAGAAGGCACCTCTTGCACCGCCCGTGTCCAGGCCAGGGGAGCCGGCTGCGTTCTCCCAAGCCCTACTCCCCTTGGGTCCTCCTCGTGGGCCGGGAGACCCAGCCTGCACCCCCTTTCTTGTCTTCAACACTGAACATGGGCGCTAGAAAGACTCACAGAACCCAACTTCCTCTTTATAGAGGGCAAAGCGGACGAATGGGATCATTCCACACCTTGGGTCACAGTGCAAAGGTTAAATCCCAGAGCTGAAAGCCTTGAATCAAAAAGGGAAAGGAAAGGCTCATCAAGTACTTGCTGTTTGATGCGAAAGCGAAACTCACTCTTTAGGCCCTTTACCCCTACTCTTCCTCGCCCTGGGAGCAAACAGAACAAAAAGGAAAAGTGCAGCGTGGGCGCGCCCACGCCCACCTGCGGCGAGTCTTTCTTCTCATTGGCTGGCCAGGCACGGTGGCGAGGCTCGCAGTCCTCCTGCTCTGCACCTACGCCTCAGACTGGTGCTACCACGTGCTTCTCCTAGGAGAAGACACGTTCAATATAGAATAGGTGTGCAGCACTCCTAGGGGCACTCAGGATCCTTCCTTTCCTTATAACCAATAACGTGTGGGTAAGAGGGTCTCTGGGAGTTGGGCCCTATCTTCTGATGATCTTTCCCAGAACGCCTGACTCCCAATATGCAGTATTCCATTATTCATCCTTCATAACCCAAATAATTATTGAGTAC
>PVKH010004513.1:0-17573 GCA_004027955.1 Chaetophractus vellerosus | reverse complement strand
TGTGGTCTCAAGTATAAAGGTCAGGCAGCAGATTTGAGTTACAGAGAATTGGAGAGAAGCAGATTTGAGAAGCAGTTCTGATGTTGGAGTGAGCCGATCACCGGACAGTCTACAGTTGGCCTTGTGGAGAGATGCAACGCATAGAGAACCTCATGGTCTACAGCTGAACTTGTGGAGGAAACAGAAGCTAAGCCCAGAGAGAAACACAGCCCCGGCAGGAGAGGAATCCAAAGGCCTGAGCCCTTGCAGACGTCGGCAGCCATCTTGCTCCAACACGTGGACTTTGGTGAGGGAAAAACTTTATGCTTTGTGGCCTGGTAACTGTAGGCTTCTACCCCAAATAAATACCCTTTATAAAGACTGACCAATTCTGGTATATTTTCAAGAGGCACTTCTGTGGCTGACCAAAACAGATGTATCAGAGTTATCTTGGGGAGCAACTGCTCCAAAAGTGGAAAATTTTCAATAATTTTATTTTTACACAATGGCTGTCAAGAAATGGAGGATGGTGAATAAATATTAAAAGGAATGGAAAAGTAAGTTCTTAGATTTTAGAGAAGATAATCATTGAGGGACTCATTTTTTTATATATGTTCAGTTTCTCTAAGAACAAACAAACAAAAAACTTCATGTTAGCCAGGCTCAATGTAAAGCATGTCCCAACTCCAGATACCTACAAATAGTTTGGTTTTTTAAAATGCTTCTGGGCTAATTAAGAAATAACTAATTTACAAGTGTATTGTGAAAGTCCACCTCTATCTTCTCCAGGCTTGACTCTGAGGACATCGGAATCTGGATAAACTTCTAGAAAGATCTTTAAAAGGTCTGAGCCTTGGGAGTACATCAGGTCACTAAGGGTAACACCAGATCTGTCTTGATGGCAGCCTGTAACCCAAACCTACTACTATTTTCAGTGCCCCAAGAGTTGTAGTCTTGAGATAGGGCAAGCACAGTTAAGAAGCCAGTAACACTACATCCTTTGTCAGTCCCACCCATTTTGAAGCAAAGATTATCTAGACTGTGAGTGAGTCCTGGACAGAGGTGATGATGGAAGAAGGTGATGGGTGTCTGGGACCTCTTTTTTGTTCCAAATACCACATTAATAGACCTCTTTTCCCATTTTAAAGTCCCTATATAAAGAATGTTCCACTTAGAGAATTGAAATATTCGTTCTGTAAAATGAATAGGTAAGATGATAATGAGCATTTTGATACAAAGTGATTTTTAATATGTCCTGTGTTTTCAGACATATTTGACTACTTCTAAAACAAATAGTTAACCAAGGATTCTTAAAAAATAGCACTGAAAATATAAAAGTTACCATTAAAAATGAAAATGTACTAATTGTTGTTTTCACTGATTTGTTTGTTTGTTTGCTTCCTCATCTCTAAAAATGGCAATAATACTTCACAGGGTCATTGTAAAGATTAAATGATATCAAACATATAAAACTGCTTTGTTAGCTAAAAACCATCCTGTTATTTTCCCTGAATATGATGTCTGGTAAGGAATGCACAGAATATGGGCTGAAATTATATCCTCATTGAAAAAAATGTCATTCTGAACCAAGGTATTTGCCCTCAATTATATTTTGTCCACATTATTTTAAATTCTTCAGAATAAAGCTGGTTAAAAAAAACCCCACATAAATGAGAAATCAAACCAAAAATTATTTTTACATGCAGTAAATCTAGCAAATCTAGTGGTCAGATTTCAGAAAAGTCAAATGATTTCTAAAATTTTACAAAAGTGTTTAAGTCACAACTAACCTGAGGAAACAGTAGAGAGATCAACGTTAAGGTGATGGTTCTATTCTTTAAAAAAATCGCAGGAGCTGGCCTTCTTTAACAGAACAAATATTCGAACATTCAAGAGAATGAAATAAGCATTTAGAAGGGTATATTCATTTCCTTTGAGATTCTGCAGTATCTTTTTTACTTTCTCATAGAGCTTTTAATTGTTACAATTAAGAAAAGCAAGCAAAATTTGAAACCCTGATTTGACTTTGATGAGAGTTAAGTTTTCACTGTTAAGACCTTCAAGAAACTGCACACAAGCAATTGGAATGTCCCAAGGACATAATCATGGCAAGGTTCAGAGGTGCTAGAGGAAGCAACCACTGAATATTAAAGGGGCAGAAATATTAAATAAACAGAGCTGAAAATTTCACCATAAAAGAAAAATCAGTCTAAATATGACATTGAAATCTTTCTTGCATTAGAAAAAAGAAATTAAGAACCTAGAGAAGGTTTGAGGAGGTGGAAGTGATCTGAATGTGTTCATTTGCAATAGAGAATAAGGGTGGGTAGGAAGGGTAGGAAAAAGATGCAGAGCAGAGAAAACATACTTTTTTTTTGAATACCTGAGTTTAGTGTATATAGACATTCAGTCTTAAAACATTTTTTCTTAATGAGATGTCAGCTCAATTTTGAATGCACTGCTGCAACATAACAGCCTTGGCTACCAAATAATCACTTATGAAATAATGTCTCAGCAAGTTAGGTGGGTTTCAATGTCCATTCATTAATTCAGCAAACACTTATTGAGTACCTACTACATACTGTTCTGGACACTTGGGATAGATGTACCAATGAATAAATGAACAAAAGTCCAGGCTCATGAGTTCACATTCTTAAAATAGTGGCCATAGACCAGTTTTCTACCCTTGCCTCCCATTACTTTCCAGCACTTTATCTACTCTTCATATCCAAAACACAGTCTACCCTTTGGTTCTTAAAATGTGCTCTCCCATCACACATATTTATCAAAGCCCTGAGAAAGCATACCTTCTACCATCTGCCCCTTGAAACCTACTGGATCATACAGCATTTAGCACAGTGCTACACAGTGTTTAGGCACAATACTTTCTCTCTTCCTAGGTTGTGAGATATAGCACAATACTTATTTCTTTTAATAAATCAATAAAGCTAATAGTAATCTATATCATATAAAAGATAAGCAATAAACACATTGTTTTATTTTTCATTCAGTTAATTGGATAAATAACTGTCCATATTCCCTAGAATTTGAACTAACAGAGAAACTGTTGGACACTTTATAGAAATGTCTTATATTTTTTAGGGGCCGGCTCGATAGCCCAGTGGATAGGGCACCGGCATACCACATGGGAGGCCCCGGGTTCAGTTCCCGGGGACCTCTCCTAGCGGGCAGACCGCCTTGAGAATGGCAAGCTGCCATGGGCGGGCCAGAGCCGCCGTGGGCAGGGCAAAAAGCTGCCACGGACAGGGCAAAAGCTGCCACGGGCAGGGCAGGTCGCCCGTGAATGGAGCGCAGCCAGCCACTCGTGAACTGTAAGCCAGCCGTGAATGGACACAGAAGCTGCCCACAAGTGGGGAAAGCCACGCCTGCGCAGTGACTACTCTTGGCGCGTCCCCGCAGCAGGGGGGAAGGGGAGATATGTAATATAATAAATAAATCTTTAAAAAAAAAAAAAGAAAGAAATGTCTTATTTTTAAATTCAAGTTTAACTACTAAATTATTTGGCCTGCATAGACAAAATTAATAGTTTTGTTTGCCAGCCAGCCTAATTGTCTGCCTCCCTTCTTTACAGGAAAAACAAACAAACAAAACAAAGCACTTTCTTCATGTTAATTATAACGTTATGCCAGATGTACACAGATGAACAAGGCAAATACCATATCTAGTTACGGAGGCAGATGAGTGAAATAGTTGTCATAATATGAGATTAGTGCAGGAAGCGAACATTATAGCTATATTTTAGAAGAGATGGGGAAAAGAGTGAGGAGACAAAGGAAGAAACGCTGAAAGTATTAAACCAAGGTTGGGTTGGTGAAAATATTAAGGAAGGGATATGTATGTATGTGTTTATTAATAAGAACTAATGGGACTTAGAGTGAGGTTGGGTAGAAGGGTCTAGAATGATTTTCAGGTTTTTGAACTGGATTAATTATATAACTAACCAAGAGAAGAAACACATAAGAAGGTCTGAGGAGAAGGAGGAAGAGTTCACATTTAAAATATTGAATTTGAAGTTTCTGTGTAAGATAGGACTATCTAAAAAACAGTGGAAAATATGAAACTTGAGAGGGAAATGAGTCAACAGATTCAGCACTGAAGAGTGTATCAACTGCAGATAAGAGAAACATATGAGTGGGATAGACAATGGGCAACCAGAGCCCTCTCTGTTATCTTTCTTCTGAAGAGAATATGGGAAACAAACTATTGCAATACTTAAGGAGGAATGAGAAAAAGAAATTCTGAGTCTAGAAAGCCTAACAGGCTATAATATAATATATTAATTATATTTCTGTTCACAGAAATAATTAGGAAATGATCCACCAGTTCACTAAGTTAGAATATGGAGGCTCTGTGGTACTTGTCTCAAATCCTCATCCAGGGGACCTCACATAAAGTCAGTTTGGCCTGATACTCAATCAAGTTCTTTCAGGGAAGATCCCAAACCAAATCAGAATCTCCAAATGACCACTACACTGATTACAGATCTAGCCCAACTTCATATGATGATTTTAATACCATGCAAGTCCTATGCTATACCCAGATATACCCTGGCTCTCCAAAACACCCTCAGGCTAGCAGGAGGAAGTGGCTGAGTTTTCTCTGGACTCTAACAAAAATTCAGCACTCATCAGGGCAAATAGGACAATAATTTCCTGAATGGCAAAACTAACACCTCATCCTAAGAGAAGACAATACAAACCAACATGAAAAAGTTTGAGAAAGAGGTACTCCATCTATTTTGAAATTTTCAGAACTCATTATTTTCCATTCAGGAATTCCTGTATAAAATGTCTCTATATTTTCCTTTCTTATCACATAATTTAACTTACAACTATAAAGAGATGGAAAGCAGTAGTTGACTGACAATGTTTCTTTAATCTATGCCTGAACTAAGATGGCTTTGATTAAAACTAAAGGCAAGAGAAGAGTTAACTAACCTATAGCAAGAAAAATAATCAGCAAGAAGCTGATTATTCATTACTTGCTTGTGCACGAGAAGGATATAGTCATTTTACTCCTTTTACCATTTGTTTTGGTCAGCCAAAGGTGTGCCTTTTGAAATATACCAAAGATTGGTCGGTCTTTATAAAGGGTATTTATTTGGGGTAGAAGCTTACAGTTACCAGGCCACAAATCATAAATTTCTTCCCATACCCAAGTCCACGTGTTGGAGTAAGATGGCTGCCGACGTCTCCAGGGTTCAGGCTTCCGGGTTCCTCTGTTCCCGGGGCTGCGTTTCTCTCCAGGCTTGGCTTCTGTTTCCTTCACGAGTTCAGCTGAAGACTATGAGACTCTCTGCGTTGCGTCTCTCCACAAGGCCAGCTGTAGCCTATCCGGCAATCGGCTCACTCCAACATCAGAACTGCTTCTCCAATCTGCTTTTCTAAGTCTCTGCTTCTCTCATCCTGCTTCTCTCTAATCTCTGCTTTTATACTTGAGACCACGCCCACCAAGGGGTGGGGCCCAACGTCCCACTGACGTGGCAGTCAACGCCCTACTCATAACTCAATCATGCCCAGATGAACAGATTAGTTTACAAGCATAATCTAATCTATATTTTTGGAATTCATAATTAAATCAAACTCAAACCATTACACCATTTTATTTTTTTATAAATACTATTTGCTCTCTACTATATTACTAAACTGATCGTCTCCTCACTGGGAAACACAAATAAAAAATTCTAAATAATCAATTAATTTTTATTTTTAAAATAAAAATTCCATCTATAAATTTTGGCAAGTGATTAATACATTTAACTGCAAGTTATCTTTTAAAAAAAAACTGGATACAGGAATGGTAATTAGTTTATTTGGTAAAATCAACCAAGGGAAAAATAAATACATTATTAATCACACATTGAAATTATAAAGACATAGACAATGACATGGGAATTATATTGCCTGATAGGTTGTAATTTTTCCAAAATAGCAAAAGTAATATTTCCAGTCCCACATGTGCTTTCAGTACCTTGCTACTTCTCATCAAGAGTAGCTCTTCCCTCTTTTTGAGTAATGCTATATGACACTCAAGGTCAATTCATAAACTGGATATAGCTTCTACCTTTCTCTCTCTTTTTCAATACTCACCCTTGGTATTCAACCATCATGCTATGAGCACATTCAGGCAAAATGAAAAGATCATAAGTAGGTATCCAGCTAATAGCCCAGCTAATGCCTCAGCCAAGAGTCAGGGTCAACTGCCAATCATATAAGTGAATGAACCTAAAGGTGATTCCAGGCCTAGCTCTTGAGTCTTCCAGCTGAGGACCAAATATTATAAAGCATAGACAAGTCATTCTTTCTGTGCTCTGTCTGAATTCCTGACCTACAGATTCTGTGGGCATAATAAATTGTTGTTTAAACACCACTAGGGTTGTTTATCCAGTTCTTATCATTGGAATGTCTCACTGTTTCTTCATTCAGTTATTTTCTCAAGAGTCACAAATGGATTTGAAAAGCAGGGCTAAGACATGAAGCCCCTAACATTTCCACCTCCCCCCCAAAAAACCAGGGAGAATAGAAAATAATGGACACTCATTGAACAGGTATTTTGTGAACATAAATGCATCTAAGTTATCTCTTCTAAGAAAATAAGATAGTGAATAAAGATGAATCCCATTACTACCAAAGAACCTTATTCTGAGCCACGGATCTATGGTCCTCAACATAAAATTTACCTGGCATATTTCTAGAATCATTCTTGTAGCCACATTCCCTTTTGAAGTTTACTGATAAGACCAATGGGGACAGGAATTCAGTGTCCTTCTTTTATCTGCAGGCATATTCATTTCATCAATAATTTAGTAACAGTCAAACAAACTTTTATTGGTCACCTTCTTGTACCAGGCACTAGATGTTAGGAATACAAAAGAGCAAGATATGGTTCCCTGCCCAAGAGTTCACAGTCCAGTGATTGTAGACTTCACTATCAGTACATTAATTTAGCCTTGCCCTATTTCTTCCCTCCACTATGGGGAATTGTGATTAATAAATAATAATATTTTAAAATTGAATGTACATTAAGTTTCTGTAAATTACATCCCAGTTTTCCTCTTGATTTCAGAGGTGAATTTCCAAAGCAATGGTTTGGTCATGAGCAATTACAAGTAGTAAGCTAATGTCTCCAAAATCAATCAGAAAGGTATTTATGGGCAATTTAATTAAATAAAATGCCAAAAATCCCTGACAATCAAAGAATTTCTTCATAATAATGAAAATTTCTCTTTCTCTTAATAAATACTGTTATTTGGTGTTTCTGGATTATAAATCTGTATTGAGAGAATCAGTAAATGCAGAATTTGCCTAAAACCAGCCTAGTTCATATCATTTCCCAAGTAAATCATTCAAATAGCTCCTTCCAGGTCAATGACAGCATGAGAGTGCAACTGAGTCAGCTTCTTCCAAATGCTTAATTAGGTATGTATGAAGCTAGACAAAGACCAAAATCTGCAATAATATCATATCCTGTGACCTCATGGATATTCCTATTAGCTTTAGTGTCTCTACCTGCTAAGTATGAATAGTGAATGTGGCCAAGAAGAAGGCAGGAGAAAGCTTTTATCTACTTATTTTGTCTGCTTGTTTGACTTACTTATACAGACCAGAAAGCTAGGAGCTGATCCGACCCGTCCCTTTCTTCTCATTTCCCCTTAAGAAAATCTATTTCTACAACTATTCAGGAAATGCAATTCCTCCTTTGCAACAAAGCTAATGATCCATAATGGTATGGGCATTGTTGCATTAATTTTGGGATGAGTAATCGGTCATCTCAGGGAAAGCATTTGTACCTCAGGCAGAAACACACAGAGCTCTGGCGACAGTGACTGTCAGACTGTGTAGTCTTCCAGGTAACACCCGTTCTCAAGATGATTTTACAGACTAAATCTCACTATCTGCTTGGATACAGAACAGGAAGACCAGAATAAGAGTAAAATCCTAGCTAGGCCCAGCAAAGATAATCTACAAACACTGGAAAGCTTTTGGGGAAGCTATGACCCTCAGTCTCCCTTCCAGGTGTTGCTCTGACAGGATCATTCCATCAGCACATTACATACAAATGAGTCATTTCTGTAGAACTAAAACTTGGATTTATCTGTTCTTCTAATCCACCAATATCATGACTTCCCTCCAGTAATACAATTAACCACACGACTCCTAACAAAAGTCTATTATAGAAGTATATCTTTAAGTACCCCCAAAATTTACTTTCTTACCCATCTCCTTTTATCTTAATCCCATTACCCTATCAAAAAAAATTCACTTTCCAATCCCAGCTCATATATTCCAAAAGTCTTATTCAAATACTCCCTACCCAGTGCTGACTGCTCAAGTTCTCAGTACTAATTACTTTTATATATATATATATATCCCCCCCTTTCTGCTTGTTCTCACTGTGTTCATCTTCTGCATTCTTCTGTGTCCACTTGTCTCCCCCAAGTGCGGCGACCCGCCGAGTCAGCTCACCACGTGGCGGCCTGCCTGCGGGGGCTTGCCCTACCAGCAAAGGCTTGCCTTCTCAAGGTGGTCTGCCCGCTCGAGGAGGCCCTGGGAACCGAACCTGAGGCCTTCCATGTGGTAAACCGGCGCCCTACCAATTGGGCTACAGCCTGCCCCAGTACTAATTACTTTTTAAAAACCTTTATCTACAATGAGAAAAATCTTAAAATTTTCACTGGTTCAACTACCAACTGACATTCAAGTTCCATCTGTTTTTCTTCTTCCTACATTGCACCAACCTTTATCATTCTGGATTCTTTTAGCCTCTCCCATTCTCACCCAATCTCATGCCTTTGCTTGCTCTGACTTCCCCTCGCATTACTGTACTTCCACTTGTCCAAATTCAATAGGTCCTTCAAGATCAGCTCAAATGCAACTTTCTGTATCAATCTTAGCTTCATCTTCCCAGTTTAAAAAGTCATTCTCTTTTTCTCATCTTTCATAGAATATTATATCTCCCTTATGGCACTGTTCGTTTTTTAACTTGTTATAAAATTATTTGTATATATATGCCATCTCCCTTAGCAAGCTATAAATTCCTTGAATACCAAAGCACCAAAATAGCGTATTGCCAATAATTCATGTAAACTAAATTAACATCCACTGAATATATTTCTGACAGATTATATTAAATTTTTGCTACCATTTTGCTAAATCAAACCCATACAAATATCCATCACCTTATACATGGGTTTGTTTTGAAGAGTCATTTTTCTTTTTAGAACTCCATGTGAATTCTTCCATGTTATTACTATGCATGGTAATTTAGGGTGACTGAAGTTATTCTTCAGTAATTCGGGTGTATTATGAATTAATTTTTAATTTAAAACACATTTAGATGATGCCTCGGGAAACTAGCTGTGACATATAACATTGTTACAGTGGAAAAATGCTTTATTACTTCTACCTTAGGAAAACAAAGTCATGTTCTCTGTTCGTGGGAACCAGGAGGTGATGGACTTACTTCATCTGTTCAAAAGAAATTATTTTTCTGCACATCCTTAACAGTAAACATGTTAAAGAGTGTATGAATCTGAGATATGTTTGTAGCAGAGAGGGGCCGGAAGGAAACCCATACCAGAGCATTTCAGAATGAGAGCAGAAATGATATATATTTGGAAAACCAGTTGGTATGTCTTTTTAATATTGAAATCATTTTAAATTTTGCGTAATATTAAAAGGGGATGTGATGCTTTTGTGTTTATAAAAAGAGAAACACGGCTAAAGAAAAAGGCTTAGGCAACACTGCCAAGAAGAGGACTCTCCAAGTATTCTCAATTGAGGAACAATGGAGAGAATCAGCTGTAAGTTGCCAAGTCTTTTAAAGTCAAATTGTTTGCATATTTTCTTCATGTATGTGATATAGTCTACTATATGGCTCCAAAGGAAAATTGGTTATGACAATGATGCACTAGAATGAAAAGCTGGAAAAAAATGCATAAGCAATATTTTTCCTTAAATAAAAAGCTATAAAAGAGCTGGCTGGCAAAGATCTCAAATATATCATCTAATTCTGAAAATCTGATTCTAACTGTGGGCAAACTGAGAACAAAAGCACTGAAGGAATGCTGAGTAGAGCAGAGATCACATTTTTTGAGGATCAATCAAATAGGAGTTTTTGATGTGGTGTGTTCAGGTAGGAAAGGTTATGACATAAGAGATAGGAAATGGTAGATGAAAAAGGACTTTTCCAGCAAAAGGGACAGCATGTTCAATGGAAAAGAAGGTTGAGGAACAGAAAGAAAAGTTGCACATCTACATCAGAAAAATCCTTTCTACGGAAAACCAGGAAATGAACATGGTAACAGGGTCATTTAAAGACCAGGTGACATAGGGCTCAAAGGTGAAAAAACAAACAACAAAAAAAAAACACCCACAAATTTATGAGTTCATCTTGTATTCCTGCTACCTGGGGCTTAACTCTGATAAACTCAAAACAGATTATAACCCAAATAACAACAAAAAACTGAAATAGTTATAATATTGGGCAAAGTATTTCACAAATTTTGTAGAGAATGCACATGTATCATTTTACAGCATAATAAAAAAGTTAATGTAGTTGTATGTAGTGGTAGTACACAGACTGCTTCAAATATTATGACCTTTAAAAATTAGCTCACATAAGAGAAATGTAAATGTGGAAAAACTGTCCAATAAGTGTTACTTATTTATAATACACTCCAGAAGGAGAACATGCAGATAGGCTGGTAAGAAAAAGGGCTCAGGGGTTAGCCCATTGCCAGCCATTTTGAAATAATGCAACTCCAGAGGTAACAAATGTGACTATACAGCTGGAGTCACTGTAAAGAATTTAGTACCTGGGCAGAGGGGAATCTGTGATCTGAATACACATCCGGTATTGAATACGTGTGTGAATACACACATGCAGGGGAGAGCTCCACAGGAGATCAGTTGGGGACTGCTCTGCGCCCCAATTAAGTGGGGTAAAGAACACCACTGATTCAAAACATTGCTGCCTTCGGCCAACAGTTTTCACACAATTTTAAATCAGAGTCTTTAAAATTTATCCATCCCATGTAAATCTATACTTCTCAAAGAGGTTGAGGTCATCCCTGGAGAAACATTAAGCTGTACCAGAGAACACATGCTACAAAGCCCTAAAATAAGTACATCATCTTGGAGTGCTCATTTTAATCCATAAATAACTTTTAAGTGCTTTTTAAACAATAAAACAAGAAAGCATTTCATTGTGGGAGAGGCTGCTAGTTGCCTATCAATATCCATTTTCCCAACTTCTTTGGTAACAATTCCCAACTTTTAGCTGGGCATACTGCAACTGAGGTAAAGGTTACTTTTTCCAGCCTTAGCTGGAGCTAAGTGTGGACATTTGACTAAGTTCTGGCCAATGGGACGGAAGGAGAAAAAACCGCGACTCCCAATGGGTGAAATGCAGCAGCCAGCTGACCCTGAGGATGGGGGCTGCAGTGGCAGGGCAGGAGGAGCAGAAGGCTGAAGGAGCACGGGGCCACTGACTCCTCAGAACTGCCCCCACCACCCTGGGCTGCCTGCCCCAGGTCTTCCTTTTAGAGAAATAAGCCTGCATCATGTTCGGCTACTTGTTTTCTGTTATATGCATTAAAACATAATCCATCAGATGCCATCATAAAGGAGAATGCAAAATAGCAGACTTCAAATGTATGTGTTGACTATATATGGCTTGTACTATCACCCAGGTGAACAAACTCATTCCTCTCTGGCCTTGAGATGCTTTAAAACCAGAATACTTTACCCCATACTGGAATAACATCTATAGCTATCAACCTCCAGAACCCTGGGGACCAGGAGTTGCACGTGAAAATTCAACACCATTCACAATATTATTAATTTTGAAAGAAAACTAAAATTCATGTTGTCCTATTAATTTATTTTACAGCTGAAAAAAATGAAGCCAGACATTAACTGACAGGAAATAATCAGATGCAGAGCTAGAAATGAAGTTTCCTAAGTTCCAGTCCAATATCCCCAGTTCTAAAATGCAAATATGGTCAAATACACTATGAAATAATGCAAAGAATATTTAAACTTCCTCAGAAGGATAAAGCTATGCAAATTGAAGGTATCACTCCAAAGAATTCCTAAGAAAAATTTTATTTGCTCAATGAAAAGGAATTATGTTGTATTATATCCTCCAAAACTTACATTTTACCTGTCCCTTTGCTGTGCACTTGAAAGAAAGGAAAAAATGATATGCATAAAGAACCCTTAAACAATTACCCAATTATGGAACATGGTAAGCATGTTGTGTGTCCTTTTTATTCTTTTTTTCTTAAATTAATTTTGCTTTCCTTTTTTAGTGCATAAGTATTAATCCACTTGAAGCACTGCCAATAGTTTTAAAAAATGTGTGAACTGCTTCATCCTCATATATATACATGTAAATGGATACATATGTATATGCATATATAGTCTTATTTGATTATGATCCATGACAAAATTAGACTAAAAGTACATATATCTCAAATCTCATTCTTATGCCGTAATACCAAGATTAAAAAATGATACCTTTCCCCAAAACTGTTACATACAACCTAAATATATGTCATTCAATATGCTTGATTTGATTTGACTAATATATATATACATTTATATATATATATGAAGAGTTAGAAACATATTGTTATCTATGTGTCTGTGGTCACATATAAATGATAGTACTAAGCATACATGCTTACACCACTTACAATCCTTCTTCCTCACCACAACCAAGAAATGTATACTCTTCATTTTTCATCTGCTTTTGAGTATTAGTAAAACACATAAATGTTATCACATACTGATAGGATCAGAGTAAGCTGAAATCTGATGGAATGGCATTCCATCTTATGGAATGCAGACAAAGGGAATCAAAACAAAGAATGTTTCATTATATATGTCTAAGGACTTAAAAAAAAAACAGCTGAATTAATTGGATTTTAGAGTCTTTAGGGAATAAGAAAATCTCCCCAACTGGTAAACACAAGACTATGAATTGATATCAAATTACTATAATAATAAGCAGGAACATTACATTGTACATGAGCTGGAATATTTGCTTTTGTTCACAAATGTCCTCTGAAGTTCTGTCAATTAACAAGAAAACACAAGAAAGGAAAGATAAAGGCAGGATATGAGGACAGCAGTATGTGATATGTAAGAGAAGGCAGCCTGAGTTTAAATTATGCCTCTGCCACTCCTGGCTAGTGACCTCAGTCAAGTTACTTAGCTTATCTGGACCTCAATTCCTTCATCTATAAAATGGGCATAAAAACAGTTCTTACCTCATTGTATGTTATGAGGCTTAAACAGCTTGGAGTTATGTACCCTAGAAAAACATATTCTTGTTCTTAATCTACTCTTGTGGGTATGAACCCAGATAGGAACTTTTGATGAGGTTACTTCAGTAAGGTGTAGCCCAACTCAATTAGGATGGGTCTTAAACCTATTTCAGGGGGTCTCACAGAGAAGGCCACAGAGAGAAGCTAAGCAGAGCAGCCAAAAGTTGGAGGTCAGCGGACCTGGGAGAGAAAGAAGACACTGCCATGCACACTGTTATTTGATAGAAAAGTCACGGACCAAGGATCACTGGCAGCCAGCCACAGAATGTCACAGTCTCCAGGGAGAAAGTATTGTCTTGCTGATGCCTTGCTTTTGGACTTCTCCTAGCCTCAAAACTGTGAGCCTGTAAGTTCCCATTGTTTAAGCCAATCCATTGTATGGTATTTGTTTTAGCAGCTGAGAAACCAAAACAAGGCTTAAATTAGTGAATTCATATTGTTAAACACTTCAGAATCTAAATAGTATATAAAACCATTTGATAAGCATTAGCTATTATTTAACTCTCATTGTGAGCACTGATGAAAAAGAGAAAATCAGAAGTTATTACTACAGATCTAAGGGGAAAAGAAGAGCTGACACATCTTTTAAAACTTCTTTGGCCCATTCAAGATGGAGGAATGAGATGCTTCAGAGCTCTGTCCCCTGTCAGAAGCTTTGAACAACCAGCAAGAACTGGCAGGCACGTCTTTCTCAAACCTCCAGAAAGCAGTTTAAGGACTGTAATAGCAAGGTGAGCACTGGATCAAGAAAAAGGCTACTTCAAAGCAATAGGATACCTTGGCATCCTGGCTGGCCCTTCCGCCACCACATACGAGCTTGGTTCAGAGCTGGCCCACATTCCCTGGTCCCAGTTTTAGAGGTAGCAGAGTAACTCTCTGAGAGCTGGGACCATGTATGTCTGGCCCAATCTGTCTGGTGGTGGCCTTAGTGACTTGCCATTCTAGCACTTTCCCCGGATATAAGGCAGCTCACAGAATTCTACAGAATGCTGTGAGAGAGCAATTAAGTTGTGCTGCCAAGGACAAGTTATTACTGGCTGTAGAATATATCGTGCTTATTTCAAGGGACTGGCCTTGAAATAAGCCATAATCTGGATCTTTTCTCATGAGGGATTTGTGAGAAATAAAACACAATGGTCTCTATCCAAGGCATCATGTAATGAATTAACTTTTCTCGTATGCACTGAGAATGATACTAACTCTGTACCATCTATGGGAGAATTTGAAAAATAGTCATTCAAATAATTTTCTGTAGGGCTTATTTCTTCTGTGTCACCCCAGCTGAGAAATGCAATTCTAGGAAAAATTTATTTTCACTAAAATAAAAATTGTGTCCCATGGTACTCTAGATGATAGTTACGATGAGGACGCCACTTCCACTGTTCACTGTGCATTATTTCTGTGGCGTTGATGAGTGTTATACAGCTTTATTTTCCAAACCAGTAAAAATGTGAGATTGAGGATCTGTTGAATTCAGAAAGACTGTCATATATACCTGTATATCTAATATAATTTCAATTAGCAGTTATCTTTGCTCACTGTGAATTTTAAACAGAGAAATAGTTTGTATTAACAAAATTCCACCTCAGGGCTGCTTTTAATCAGCAATAAAAATAAATGGAGACTTTTTTATTTTTGAAAGGTACTTGTCAATAATCAGTTCCATGAAAATCTTTCTTTAAATATTTAACATATCAAATGTAAACTTTTCAAAACAATATATCTGAGTGCATCTGCCAGAAGCTATCCTGGGCTGATTCACTTTGAAAGTTACAAGGTGAACCTGGCAATGTTCAAAGATTCAAAGTTAAATCATGATTGCGATATTTCCTGAAATACATACAAAATAAGATGATAAAAAGATAATGTTACACCACCAAACTGCAGAGGTGGGAATGCTCTTGTGGCAATGTGAAGGGGAAGTGTTACAACTTGAGGGTGTGGGTTGGGGGGCATTGGGGGGGGGCATATCTGGAGAGGGCCTCTGGGGAGTGTGGGAGTGTTCATCCTGTCATAATGTGTTGTATCAGTGGGTGGAGAACCACACAATGAGAGGGAAGGAGATGGACTTCCTATTTTTGGAGGTCTGATTCGCTCAGAAATAGACAGGGGGTTGACTCTTGGGAGCAGGGATGGTTCCCAGTGGGAGATGAACCAGTGAGCCAAGACACTCTGTTGCATGTATCTAGGAACCCTGTCGTCCAAATAGTCGAGCCAGGGGGACGTTGTGGGCCCTGGGGAGAGGGGGAGGGAGGAACAGAGTGGATCAAACAGGGGACATTTAGTGGCTAGTTGAAATGTTTTCCATTGCCTTGCAGTGATGGACACAGGACAGGGTGAATGTCATCAAAATTTATAAAAGTGTACTATCTAAAATGTGGACCTTGCTGTGGACCAATGACAATGTTTGGGAACTATGTTTCACTATCTGTATGTCAGTTATGTTGGTGCTGCCATCCACATACAAAAAGGTATGGGGGGGAATGGGGGAGGAAGTTGAGTATAAGAGAATGTCTTGTATTCTGAGTGTGACTCTGCTGTGACCTAAAACTTCTTTGAAAATTAAAGGAAGAATGGTGGGATGCTTGGGAGTGAGAAGAGGAAGGTGCCACGAAATAGACTGGACACCAGATAGTGCACCAACAAGGCAAAATGGTAAAAAAGTTTTTATGTATATATATTATTATTTTTTCACATTTTTTGAACAACCCAATCCTTTAATAATATTTTGTTTTCTATTTAAAAAATTTTCTTTATTTTTTATGTTCTCACATATTTTAACTCTTAGATTTAAATATCATTATTATTTCATTTTCCTATTAATTGCAATTGGCTATTGTTATGGCTTCACCTGTGAAGAGGCTATGGATCACAGAAGGGTCATAACAGGGATGGGAGAGGATCATTGGTGGGGGTAGTCAGGGTTGGGGGTGCATGGGAGGAAGTCCACCTGAACACACATAGAAGGTATGCAAAACAGTTCAATTACTCAATAAATGGGAGAACACTGAATTCCCATCCTGGAGAGCTCTGCCATATTCTCCAAGAGAGTAGCAACAGCTCCCCAAGTGCAGGGGTAGTGTCTGGCAAAGGAGGATGATCCATTGATGGGCCCTTGTTATTGATGACTAGCCTTATGAGTCTTTGCTCTTGAAATTGAAACAGCTTAGTGTTATGGGTTGCCTAAGAGTTGCCTATTGAGAACCTCCGTGTTGCTCAAATGTGGCCTCTCTCTAAGCCTAACTCAGCATTACCTTCCTCCCAGCATGGGACATGACTCCTGGGGATGAGCCTCCCTGGCAACGAGCAATTACTAACAAATGCCAATGGGCAATACGACTGGAAAAAGACTTCGAATAAAAGGGGGAAATGGTAAAGACAAATGAGTTCATAGGGCTAAGAGACTTCAAAGTGAGTCGGGAGGTCAACCCAGAGGTTACACTTATGCTGATCCCAGCAGAACCTCCTAGGCTTCCAATATGGATATCACCCCAAACAGAGAGCCTCCTGAAGGCTTTGGAGACATCCAGGTCCTATATCAGGGCAGATAGCCCCAGAGTTTATGCCTTACCAGTGGGCCCTAATTTGGAATCCTTGCTCCTGAGAGTGACAGAGTCTGACCGAAATATGTCTTCCCGGCACATGGCCCATAGGTCTCTTTTATTCAAACCTATATGTGATGCCAGAGTTTTAGGTGTACTTGCAGAGACCGGAGACTATGGGCTGTCCATGTGCCAGCTGGGATCAGAGGCTCGGTGGACCTGCAACTCCTATTCTACAGCTCAATGGACTCACCCAGGAAACCTAGTGGGGAGATGATGATGGACAATAGCTATCCCGGGGAATGGAGAGAGTCTGCAGCTGCAGGCAGGATAATCTCTTCCATCGCATCCACAGGATATAAGCCCCCTCTCACTTGGTGGTGGAGGGGACATCACCATCCCAGACTCCTCAGGATTAGGGGAAGAGCTATGGACTAGAGTGCACTTGCTGGTGTCCTGTTATAGACTTGTTGTGATTCATGCAATGGAAGAAATTACAAAATTATGTGGAGCCAGTGGCCACTGGATGCTTTGAGGGCAGGGAGAGGGAAGGGCAGTTGTAATACAGGGGCTTTTTTGGGACTTGGAAATTGTCCTGGGTGACGTTGCAATGGAGGATATAGGTCATTTTATGTCATCATGTATCATGCAGAGCTCTGTGGGACAGTGTGCGGTCTACAGTCTGAACTGTGGTCCAT